>CAMOHE010054700.1:18931-60822 GCA_946598075.1 Artocarpus hirsutus | reverse complement strand
TTTTGGTATTGTTTTGGTAAAACTTCACAACACAAAAAGAAATTATTTCAAACTAAACAATTAAACTAAAAGACAATCAAACTAAGTAAAACAGCTTCCCCTACAAAACACACTACACTCCCCCTCTTTGTCAAAATAATGATCAAAGTATACTCATCAAGCGATGTGGAAAGTGGGAGAGAGTGAGCCATATACAGCGCGTCTCTACTTCTTCAAACGAATATATCGCAACTTAGAAAAAGAAACTTGTACATTCATGCATAAGTATCTATTACAGTACTTGTTGCAACATCGGGTGCAACAGAGGATAGATTTGCGTGAAATGCCAAAACAGAAAAACATAGATTATTTTTGGGGCAAAAACAATCTAAACCTGATTATATTTTTTAAAAAAATGAGAAACTCAATTAACAAAAATGCTAGAATGTTGTCTATTCAAAGTTATGTTCAAAAGAAAAATCTATACCATTTTGAATTTCTAATTAAATTAAATAATTTAAATAGGAATCGTGCGTGTGTGCAAAATTCTTCATAAAAATTCCTTTTTGATTATTTTTTCAAATTCAACACTTAAAAAAATTTCAAGTGATGAAAAACCTGTTCAAACTAACCTGTTCATCTAGATCACTCCGTAGGTTTCATTTTATGGTTCTGCAAAATTTTTGGGCCTTTCACTCTATCGCCCCAGCAACTATTTTCTCATGGTAGATCATCCTCTATATATTAGTAATACATAGGTCTAGAATACTCATGGATAACATACGCACAAAATTGTAGGTAGCTTTTCCCCTATTTTAATAGAAACAAACATATAATTTTTTTTATTTTTTATTAAAGACCTGCATAGATTTTTCTAAAACAAAAGTGATTAGAATATAACAAAGGATTAAATCCCAAGTCATGAGATAATTCATCAACATTTGATCATTGTGCCTTGAAATCAGTATTCTAAAAGAGATAAAAGAAAAACTGTGATAAAAAACCTTGGTTCATATAAAAATTTCAATTTAATCAAAAATAAAAAAATTTCAAATTTCAAATTTGAAAATAACTTATTGTAGGAAATACTAACATAGTGCAAATACCAATCGCTTTTCTCAAAGATTCAAATCTTGCTAAGAACAACCACTATTAAAATACCAAGCATCATTAGTACATGCTTTTAAAGAAGCATGGGCAAAAAAAAACCTGTAAGTCATACTTTCTTATCCAATTTTTTCTAGAAAACTTATTGGATAAGTCAATTTTAATTTTAAGTGTCTGTTTTTTTATTATGTCTTTTTATCCATATACCCCTTTTTAAAGCATTCAAATACTTAAAACACCTAGGTCTAATATGCCCCGAAATATTGCAATGGTGACATATTGGAATAAATCTGTTTGTTGTTCTTTTTGTTGCAACATATTTCTTACCTTCACTAACCTGAGGTATTTGAGAGACCTATTTCATAGTATTGGAGGTTGCCCTGACAAGGGTGGTCTTCCTTGAGATTTCATGACTTTTGTAGCTAAGGCCAAAATGATCACCACTAGGTTTCTACGAGAAAGCAAATAATCCAACTTAGTCATTCCCAAGCTGAGCATTCTTAGATTCTTCTGAGTTTCCTCTAACTTAATTTTAGTTTCAGCAAAATTGTTCAAATGCTTCTCATAATTTGTTGCTACCCTTAACGGTTCATCTTTCTCCTTTTTAAGAGTAGCAACTTTTACTTCAAGTGACATATTGAGTTTGCAAACCACAAATCACTTACTATATATGTTCTTGTAGGCCTTTTTAATCTTGTTACGACTTAGTTCTTCATCATCACTGTTAAAGTCTGCCTCAGAGTGTGCATCTTCAAAACCTTCACCAGATTCTATTGCTTCTTTTATTGCAACAGATTCTGTGATAGTGATGTTAGAATTTGATAACAAGTTACTCAAGAATTTAGTACTTATAATAAAGGCCACATAATTGCTAGTGTGTTCTTCTGCATCATCTACACTTCCATCATAATCATCATCACTCTATGTTGATGTCATTGCCTTGTTCTTCTTTTTGAGCTTATTTGCCTATTCGGATTAAATGTGACCGAATCCTTCACATTCCTAGCATTGACTTTCTTTGTATCTTTCTTCTCTTCATATCATTGGGAGGAGGAAATTTTGGTATTTTGAGGATTTTTATTTTTTGAATTCTTGGTGAATTTTCCTTTCTTATTTAACTTCTTTGAAAATTTTTTAAAATTTTTGTAAGTATAGCAAGGGATTCATTTAAATCTTTATTCTTCTCGAACTCATCATATCTACTTGAAATGTTATACCTCTATATTTCTTAGAATTCCAGAACTTCAACTCAAAATTCTGGAGAGATCCCATGAGTTCATCTAATTTCATCACCTCGACATCTTCGGCTTCTTCAATGGTAGTGACCTTGTAAGCAAAGCGTTATGGAAGAGATCTCAGAGTCTTTTTCACCAACTTAGAGTCTAGATATTTTTCTCATAAAGCAAAACCTTCATTTCCAATGTCACAAAACTTTGAATTGAAGTTCGCAATGCACTTGTCCTCCTTCACACATAGCTGCTGAAAACGGGTTGTCAAAATTTGCAAGTTTGAAGACTTCACAACTGTCGTTCCTTCGTGAGCGGTTTGAAGAATGTCCCATGCCTCTTTTGTCGTTTCACATGTGAAAATCAATTTGAATTGATTAACGTCCGTGGCTTTGAATATGGTGTTCAAGGCTTTGGAATTGCTATTAGCAAGCCTATCTTCATCCGTAGGCTATTTCTCTTCAAGTTTAGGTATGGTATTCCCCTTGGCATCTTTTGTTATATGATGAGTCCTCTTTGTTATAACCTATCACCATGCTCTTTCGTCAATAAGGCTTTCATACGAGCCTTCTACTATGGATAGTTGATGCCTTTTAGGTATGATGATTTAACAACTAGTAAACTAAAATCTCACCAAAGAACATGTTAGTGATATGCTCTGATACCAATTAAAAGTATTGGTTATGCCTTTTGCCAAGTTTACATTTAAATTTGTTGTAATAAGTTTATGATAAACATGAAATAGTAAAAGAACACAAAAAGTTGGTATCGCAATTTGGTAATCACCTACATTCATGAGGCCATACCTAGATATATGAACACTTCACTAAGTAAACAAAGTTACAATGCAATTGAATTTATTCACCTCGAGACTCTCTCTTTAAGTATAATGCCTATAACTCATAACTACCCAACGAACATGCTCAGCAAGATTCCCTCGACTTAAATATTGAAATCCTTTCAACGCAAAAGGTTTTCTCCCAAAAATCCAAAAACTCTTCTCCCAAAAAAATAAAAGAAATAAGATGCTCACAAATAATCTGGTTACAATTCTAAGGCTCTAAAGGGGTGTGTAGAACATTGTGGGACTTTACTTAAATAGGAAAAAGTTCAACCAACGAAATCTTCAAAGTAGTCCACTATCCAGATTCTATTGTAACAAATTTGGCAACAAATCTACAAATCTAGTACAAAGTCAGCCCATGATGAAAACTTGAAAATTTCTAATTTAAAGTAACATGTATTTGACTTATATTTTTGAGAACCTACACAAGTTATTAGCAGGAACAAAATTGCCTATAACAAATCAAGTAACTTGTGCAATTTCCACCTTCCTAAAAACACAAAAACCAAATCAATTAGTTTTCATATTTTTTTACTGCAAGAGTAAATAATTTCTCAATTCATTTACTGCAAATCAATTAGAGCCAAGTCAAAAGTTGACTCCAATAAACGGGAAACATTAATGAGTGCAACTTTCAGTCAAAAACTAAAACTTTACCAAATGAATTCCTGTTGTAAATTAGAAAAATCTCAACCAAATCATGCAATTGAAAATACTGTCAATCCCAACATCGCAATAGAAAACTTGTTTATAAAGTCACACTCTATATATGTATTTTTGTTTTGCCTTTCTCTTTTGTTTTCAGTTGAAAAACTCCCAATGCTTGAGTTTGAGGTTGGTATTATAATTTAAATACATTTAAATTTTTATTATATTTACACGCTATTACAAATTGTAGCTTAGATGACATGTAAAAGACAATGGTGTTTGTGTAAACCATCGTACCTTAAAAAAACAGGACACAAAAACTTTCATGTTTTAGAAATCCGTGTCATTCTTTAGATGGTTTCTAGGAAACCACCGTGTTAGACAATAGTGTTTAATGTTAGGCGGTTTTTTTAATTTTCCTAAAAAAGTCATATCATGTCTAGTTTGGCTCTTTCTTTCTTCCTTGTCCCTTTCCCCTCTCCCTTCTCCTTGGCACCTAATCAAGGCTGGATAAGAACGATGATTTGACTAACCGTTGTTTTATCTTTAGATGAAGATGGCGGTTTAAAACAGTTGCCTAAGGCTCCGTGTGTAATAGCGATAATTAGGATTAGAACTACCTAAAATATTAAGTGCCCATTTGGTCTATCGATTTAAACGAAAAGTTTGAAGAAAAGTTTAAATTTTATGAGAAAATACTGTAAAAATAGTTTGAATGGTAGTTTAAACCTATGAACCAAACCACAATAAGAATTTTAGATCTATGTAAAAATTTGAATTCTAGGGCACATGATTATTTTAGAGGGTTTGATTTTTTTTTTCGTGGAATTGTAATCATATGAAACCTATATTAGTATGATTTCTCTATTTTCTCTTTTACTCTACCATACACTAAGTAAGCTCACAAAAATAGTGTCTTGGAGATTTGGATATTAGTGATCAATATCTTTGATTGACACTAGTAAAATAATAATATCCTTTGCTTTCTTTTATTCATTATTCAATAAACATCTGCTTCTTTTTATTTAAAGAAAAAAAAAAACTCGGTGGCGAGGATATAAGATGGGTATTCTATTAAAAAACGATGCATATAAAGGTAAACCACCAGAAAAATAATGGAAAAAACTTAGATACCAAGAACAAACATAAATAAAAATCCTCTTTTTTTTCCCACTTCAAGTAGTCCTGTTGATGAGCGTTTACTTGTATTCCTCTTCTTTTTTGGATCCATATTTGCTTTACCACTAGGATAAGTTGTAATAGAGTATCATCATGTGGCTCTAAATATTTTGTGTATATTTGACGCAGCAGAATTGGAAAAAGACTACCCAAATCTATGGCAGAAGGAAAGACGGAGGCGCACCTTAATAACCTTTCAATAAGGGGAAAATACAATATTCTTATCTGCCCTAAAACAGAGCAAAATGAAGCTTTATACAATACCAAGACTAAGCAGCAAACACAGTTGACTAAAACGACAAACCAATAAAAGAAATAAACGACAACACTCTTAGCTAACCTAAACGACAAACTAGCCATATAAACAACCCAGTAGAGCAATGATAATGAACGACACTAAAAGTAATCGAAATATACTCCAAACTCCTAAATGATGCTACCAAAGCTATTACATTAATATTATTTGCTTGTTTTCTTGTGATCTCTTCGTTTAGGATTTCCTGTTTTATTTTATGAACACTTTCCACGGCATGCAAAACCTACCAGACAATATCCCATATTATCCCATTTATATTAAGAATTAATTTAATTTTGGCACCTAATCCATTGGACGGTCCAATTACAATCAAATTTCTGGGCCCACTTTCAAATCAAAGCTCGAGGAACTCTTTTTATTTCGCACAGATCTCAGAAAATGTCACTTAGATTTCGGTCCAATTAATTTTGGGCCAGGTTGTTGGTGTAATTCCTTCTAAACGACAAAGGAGAGGAGAATATGTTGATATGCCTAAATGACAACACTTTTATGTATCTTATATGTAATAGTCATAACCGTACATGTGGAGATGCCTCTTGTATTTTGTCCCTTAGATTTGATTGAGACATGTATATATGCACTGTTATCTTTTAGGGTTAGATGAGAAAGATCAGAATAGATGTCCTTGAGGGTTCTTAGGCGATTCTCAATTGTAAGCAAGAGAGAAAATCCTCGAGAGCAGGGTAGAGCGATTGGGTTTTTTGTGTTTAGGACTTGGAAAATCTAAGAGGGCTGAGATTGTTTTTTCATTGGGAATTTCTCATGAAACACGAGGAATGGTTCTTTAGGTTTTTCTTTAGAAGCTGGGCTTGATCTCTGTTAATGAGTGGTAAGGCTAGAGGGTGTACTCATATTTCTCTTCTAATGAAATCGAGCTTCTCGCAGGGTAGCTCAACAAGGACGTAGGACTTTTTTGGTCTAAACCTCGCTAAAAATTTGGGTGTCTTTGATCTTTTATTCTGCATGTTTATTTTCTATTCTTGGTCGTATTTGGTTCCACTGATCCAACAGTGGTATCAGAGCTAACCAGAGGCAGGCGATTTCTTGAAGATTCAAACAAAGATTCTCGATTCTTGAAGAAATTCCCTCTTTTTCTTTGAAAAGAATCACCATGGGAACAGCAAAGTTCGATGGCACTAGAGACTTTGGGTTGTGGAAAAAGAAGCTGAAGGCAATCTTAGTTCAGCAGAAGGTTACGAAGGCCTTAGGAGACTTAAAAGAAGTCTCAGGCTCCAATGAAGAAAAGACAGAGATGCAGGAGATTGCTTATTCAACCATTATCCTCTACTTAGCAGACAATGTCCTAAGGCAAGTCAATGAGGAAGACACAACCGCTAAGCTATGGCTCAAACTTGAGTCCCTGTTCATGACGAAGTCCTTAACCAATAAAATTTATTTGAAGGAAAGTCTCTTCGGGTTCAAGATGGACCTTAATAAAAGTCTTGAACAAAATCTTAATGATTTTAAAAGGATAGTCATAGATATGGAGAATATTGGAGAAAAGGTTGAGGAAGAAAATCAGGCGGTAATCCTGCTAATATCTCTCCCAGATACATATAAAGATGTAAAAAATGCTATTAAATATGGAAGGGATACATTATCCCTTGAAGATGTTCTTTCTGCCTTAAGGTCTAGAAAGTTGGAGTTGAAGAATTAATTAGCCCAAAGAAAGGACTCGCACAGTGATGCAGGGCTATTCACCAGAGGGCGTCCTCAGAAAAGAGACCAAAGTAAGGCAAAGTCAAGGCCTGTATCAAGATCAAAGTCTAGAACTGATCAAAGGAAGTGCTCCTACTGCAACAAAGTAGGGCATATTAAACGATTCTATAAGGAATGGAAGAAGAAGCTGGCTAAAAGAAAGAACATAGAGGAAGAGACTGCAATGGCAAATGAAGTGGATGGGTATGAGAGCTTAGAAATGCTCATAGTAGGAATGAAGAAGCAAGAAGACGAGTGGGTGTTAGATTTCGGATGCACATTTCATATGTGCCCTAAGAGAAACTGGTTCTTGAACTACAAACCTCTGGATGGTAGAAAGGTCCTCATAGGAAATGATAATTCCTACACTGTAGAAGGAATTGGGACAGTTTGCCTAAAATTACAGGATGGAACAACTCATATGTTAAAGAATGTTAGATATATCCCTGATCTAAGGAGAAACTTAATCTCTTTAGGAACTCTTGATGAAGAAAGGTTTTACTACAAGGCTGAAGGTGGAGCTCTCAAGGTACTTAAAGGCTCTTTAGTGGTGTTAAAAGGAGTCAAACAATACAGGCTCTATGTGCTACAGGGACACACTATAACTGGCTCTGTGGTAACTGCTACAAGCAAAGGGGTGGAAGCAGATATATGGCATAAAAGACTAGGCCACATTAGTGACAAAGGCTTGCAAGTACTTAGCAAGCAAGGGCTATTGGGAGATAAAAGGATCGACTCATTAGAATTTTATGAGCAGTGCATTATGGGAAAGCAACACAAACTGAGTTTTTCAAACTCAACGTTCAGAGCTAAAGGCCCACTGGACTATGTCCATGTAGACCTATGGGGCCTAGAAACCACTTTGACTTATGGAGGATACAGGTACTTTCTTTCCATAGTAGATGACTACTCTAAGAAAGTTTGGTTGTTCTTGTTAAAAACTAAGGATGAGTGCTTTGAAAATTTTAAATTGTGGAAAGTTTTAGTAGAAAATCAAACCTGTAGGAAAATAAAGGCTCTAAGAACAGATAATGGCATGGAATTTTGTCGTGAATTATTCACATAGTTTTGTGTTGAGAAAGGTATCTTAAGACACAAAACTGTGAAGAAAACACTCCAACAAAATGGAACTGCTGAACTAATGAATAGGACCTTAATGGAGAGGGTTAGGTGCATGTTATTTGGTTTAGGGTTAAATAAGCATTTTTAGGGAGAAGCAGTGAGTAAGGCATATTATTTAATAAATAGATCCCCATGTAAACCAATAGGCTTAAAGACCTCTGAAGAATTGTGGAATGGAAAACCTCTTAACCCAAGTCATCTAAGGTATTTGGTTCTACTGCTTATGTACACCAAAAGGAAGGAAAGTTAGAACCCAGGTCTATAATATGTGTTTTCTTGGGTTATCTCGAGGGGGTTAAAGGGTATAGACTCTGCATAAGAGATGGTGCTAAATTTAAAATTGTAATAAGCAGGGATGTGATCTTTAATGAAAAATACATGCCCTATTTGAAGGAAGAAAAAGGTACTGTTGTTTCTCCTTTTAATGTAGGTGAAAGAGCTAGATCCACTCAAGAACTACAGTTTGAGGTGGAGAAAGTGAAGCCTCCAAGAACAACTCAACAACAAGAGCTAGAAAACCCATCTGGAGATACTGCAAGCCAAGTTGATGAGACAGGAATAGGCCCTAAACAACAACCTGCAACTAAGTATGATCTGAGTGACTATATGCTAGTCAGGGATCGAGCAAGAAGAGAAATTAGGCCACCAAAAAGGTATAAGGGAGGTAATCTGATAACATATGCATTAAGTTCTGCTTAAGAAGTTGAAAACTTAGAACCCAAGTCTTATAAAGAAGCAGTAACTAGTGATAATGCTAACAGTGGCAAACTGCTATGAAAGAAGAAATGGACTCCCTCATGAAAAATAAAACTTAGGTTTTGGCTAATGATCATAAGAAACAGAAACCTATAGATTGTAAATGGATTTATAAGATTAAAGAAGGGTCAGTGCCTAATGACCCAGTGAGATATAAAGTAGGTTAGTGGCTAAAGGTTTTACTCAAATTGAAGGAATTGATTTTACAGAAATTTTTTCACCCATGATTAAGTATAAAACCATTAGAACTATTCTAGCTCTAGTTGTTCAATTTGATTGGGAACTTGAACAAATGGATGTAAAAACTGCTTTTCTGCATAGTAAACTTAATGAAACTATATACATGAAACAACCCCTAAGATTTGAAGTTAAAGGTGCTAAGAACAAAGTATGTCTTTTGAAAAAATCTATATATGGTCTAAAACAATCACCCTGTCAGTGGTATAAAATGCTTGATCAATATGTTGGTGGCTTGGGGCTCAAAAGAAGTGATTATGATTAGTGTCTTTATTTTATGGATTATAACACTAAAAAGGCAAAATATATATTGTTATATGTGGATGATATGTTACTAGCAAGTAAGAATGCAGGTGTGATAAAAGAAGTTAAGAAAATGCTTTGTGCATAATTTGAAATGAAGGATTTAGGGGCTGCTAAAAGGATCTTGGGCATTGATATTAAGAGAAATAGGTGAGATAAGGTGCTATGTCTGTCACAAGAGTAGTATCTAAGAAAGGTAGTTAAGAAATTCGTTATAAAATAGGCTAAGTCTACAAAGGTTCCATTAGTAGGGCATTTTATGTTATTCTCAGCTCATTCACCTGTGACTGAAGAAGACAGGTTAAAAATGTCTAAAGTCCCTGATTCCAGTGCTATAGGATTCCTAATGTATGCAATGGTCTACACTAGGCTTAACTTGGCCTATGCAGTGAATGTCTTGAGTAAGTATATGGCCAAACCTGGTGAAGCCCACTGGTTAGCAGTAAAATGGTTATTAAAATATATCAATGGTACGTTAAATTATGGCTTAGTTTATAAAGTTAATTCTGACCATGCTACTTTAGATGGTTTTGTAGACTCTGACTTTACAGGTGATAGAGATAAGAGAAGGTCAACATCTGCATACGTGATGATAGTAGCTAGGAATTGTGTCAGTTGGAACTCATACTTGTAACCTATTGTAGCTTTGTCAAGTACAGAGGCCAAATATATAGCCAGTGTTGAAGGTTTCAAGGAGGATATATGACTGCAAGGGTTATTGAAAGAGCTAAACGTGCTGCAAGGAACAACAACAATATTCTTAAATAGTCAGTCAGCGATCCATCTGTGCAAGAATCCAGTTTATCATGAGAAGACCAAACATATAGATGTGAGGCACCATTTTATCAGAGAGAAGGTAGAAGAACAAGCGGTGACGCTGGAGAAGATAAACACTATAGATAATCCTGCAAATATGGCCACCAAGGTAATTCCTACCAGCAAGTTTCAGAAATGCCTGGACTTGCTTGGGATAGAAAAAACTTGAAGACTCAAGACAGAGCAATGACCCTTGCTTGAAGATAAATTTCTTATTGTCATTTTGATGGAATTAAGGTGGAGTTTGTTGGTGTAATTCCTTCTAAAACGACAAAGCAAAGGAGAATATGTTGATATGCGTAAACAACAACATTTTTATGTATCTTGTACATAATAGTCATAGCCGTACACGTGGAGATGCCTCTTGTATTTTGTCCCTTAGATTTGATTGAGACCTATATATATGCAGTGTTATCTTTTAGGGTTAGATGAGAGAGATCAAAATCGAAGTCCTTGAGGGTTCTTTGACAATTCTCAGTTGTAAGCAAGAGAGAAAATCCTAGAGAGTAGGGTAGAGCGATTGGGTTTCTTGTGTTTGGGACTTAGGAAATCTAAGAGGGCTGAGATTGTTCTTTCACTAGGAATTTATCATGAAACACGAGGGGTAGTTCTTTAGGGTTTCATTTGGAAACTGGGGTTGATCTCTATAAATGAGTAGTGAGGCAAGAGAGTGTACTCATATTTCTCTTCTAGTGAAATCGAGCTTCTCGTGGTAGCTCAACGAGGACGTAAGACTTTCTTGGTCTGAACCTCGCTAAAAAGTTGGGTGTCTTTGATTTTTTGTTTTGCATGTTTATTTTTTGTTCTTGGTTGTATTTAGTTCCACCGATCCAACACAGGTGGTGGTTCTCCAGCAAATAATATGTGCTTTATTATTTGCCCATGTTAGCACTACATACAATCTAATTTTATTGACTCAATTAGCCACCTAACCATAATTAAAGTTTTGGCGATTTGAGGAAAAAATGGAAAGAAATAAAAAAGAGGGATTCAAGAGGTGGTCGTCTCATCAATGATCTTTTTCTGATCCGCCATTGAAACTTTTTCACACTAAATTGTTAATTATTAAATATATTCTATGGGTCCTAATTAACAAACAACAAGAGATAGAAAATAATAAATATATATGTAAACATTTCAAATTTCGGGTGAGCCACCTGTAAAGCCAAGATTTGTTTTTGTAATTCTTGTTGTTATTTGTTGTAGGAGATCTCGACGACCCAAGGTCTGAAAGCGAGATCAATGAAAAGCTCAACTCTAGTTGAGATGATCGATTGACCTCGCCGTTCTAGGATGAGATCGAGTTTAAACAAGTTTCGTATCCTCCGCCCATTATTACGTCCGTCATTCCAAGAAGAACAAACATATAAGACCAGCAGTCGAGATAATGTGTCTGAAATTAAGGCCACTAGCATAAGACTCGATACCCTCTCCATACATGCAGAGACGCTACATGCAAAGGGAATGGACTAGCACAGAACACGAAGATTTTTGTCCCGTTAGCATATCCTAATCACTTTTAATAATAATGCAATATAAAAGAGAGATATAGAAAAGACGAGGGGGGAGCTGGCTGTCCTTTGCCCCGGATCAAAAAACACTTTATCTCTATTTTGTTTTCATTTTCATTTCTAGAAATCTGAGAATGTATTATACAAATTTTTGATAAGGAAAACACAGTAAATGTAGCTCATTAAAGAGTGAATCACTATAAATCCGTGTGTCCAATACTTGTTTTCATCTTTTCATTTCATTTTTATTACACTAATATGTGAGAACCATGAGTGATTTGTGAGTATTATTAGTTGAACATTTTGAACCATCAACAGTGTTGTGGTTGTTGTTTTAACTTTTAGAGAAGTAAAGCCAAGACACTAGCTTATCATAGAGTAAAAAAGAAAAAAAAGAAATAAAACAGGGGATATACGGATTTATAATCACAAGTAATCCGATATACGGATTTACAATCACATGCAGGTGTATAAAATATAATAGTCCAAAATCTCTAATTCCCATTTGCGCGGTCTACATTCAACAGTAGACCAGATGGTTGTTGGAAAGAATCATGCATTATAATAATGAGATATATAACATTAAAAAGAAAAAGAAAAAGGAAAAGAATAGTGGTTATTAGCTCTGCCTTCCATCAAACAGCACTCTAAGATTATTCCGCAGCTAAATCATAGTCTAAGAAAATAGGACCCACACGTCCTATCTCCACTTAACCACTTCCAGTGACCTATTTTTGAATTTAGTGTCGAAATTGAAATAATTATTTCGTTAGTTTAACCATCCATGTACAAACAATTTTTAACAAAAATCAATGTGCATTCATAATACTAAAAATAATAATGACTATGATAATAGTAGTAGCAGTAATAAGATAGCTAATAAAAATCTAGGTAAGAAAATCGTAATAGCGATAATAATAGTAGTAGTAAATAATGGACAAATATTTTCACACGAACGTGGAAAATTTATCATTGCAAACCCTTGCATATTCCTTCCTTTTGATTGCTCAAAAATCAGATGATTTACATGATCATCAAAGTCTATTTTCATTACCCAATATACAGTTATGATCAGGGTCGAACTCAAAACTCATTAACCCTCTTGGACCAAAAAATTACTCCTCGATCCAAAATCAACCATCATAAAAAGTAAAACCCAATATAAAATTAACTAAAAATTGAAAAGAAAAAGAAGAAAATTTAATTAACCGCTTATAGTAAAACTCTGCAAATTCATCAAGTTATTGTTGCATTCAAACAAAGCCTTAGCCGTCATCTCCCTCTCGAACCTCCAAATGTAGTTGAGTCCGACTAGCAGCTCGGTTATGGCGGCTTCAGCCTTCTCTTTGTTGGCGAAGAAGAGCGTTTGTAGAAGCAGCACGTTGGTTTTGGGAACGAGATTCTGCTGCTCGAGGCTCCTCTCGTTCTGCCACTTGATCATGTTGTGCGCGAGCGGCGAGAGCCACGCCAGGATCCTCCCCAGCGCTTCCCTCCACTCCCCGGCCAGCACCGGATCGCTGGCCGAGAACCCCACTCCCTTCAGCCTCGCCCTCAGCGCCGACCGCACGCTGCTCGGCAGCATCGAGTACAGATCGTCCCTCGCGTCCACCCCCACCAGCTGCGGCGACTTTGTCATTTTCTCCATCACAATTATCACGTTCGCGTAGTGAATCGCCAGAGCCGCCGCACCCAGCGTCGTCGCCGGCGGCTTCAGCAGCTTCGAGTTCTCCTCGAAGAATAACGGGCCTTGTTTTGGGCTCTCTTCTGGCCGCTGCTGTTGCTGCTTACCGGGCCGGATTAGGGGCCCGGAAACGTAATGACATGACGTCTGGTTTTGATCAGATGGATGGACTGCGGCCGAAGCCGAAAGGCTTCGGGGAAGGGAAGAAGGCTGTGGTGGGACCGGGCTCTGTGATCCAACTCCGAAAACTAGCTTGGTCCTGGCGAGAATGGTGAAGATCGATCTGACATAAACTGAAGTAACAGTATCGAAGCTTCTACTCCATAACGATCTCTCTTTCAAGTACTTCACTTCTTGTCTCTGCCAAAGAATCTTCTGCTGAAGATCGACGATTTTTTGGTCCTTGATCAAATTAGATTCGTACTGTAGATCTCCATTAGTGATCTGTAAGGACTTTCTGAGACTGCTCTCCATGACTGAGAGCTCATCGATTTCTCTGTAAAGAGTGGCGGTGACGGTGACGTATCGGTCCATCTTCTTCTGCATGTTCTCCATGTCTTTCCAGGTGAGGACCCAGGCGTGGGGGTCGCGGCCGGAGTCGGCGAAGTCGTGGAAGAGGTGGTCGAAGGATCGGAGGGTGGAGTCCTCGCACTTGGCGCTGATTCGGGAGGCGGATATAGCGAGGAGGCGGAGGTTTTCGAGGATCTCGGCGCAGGCGAGGCTGAGGAGGAAGGCGTCATCGTTAGAGATGATCTTGCGGACGCCTTCCAGAGAGATCGTTTCGTTGCGGAGGCGGATCATGTTCTTGTCGGAGAGGAACTGCCATAGATGGATCAGCTTCGACATCAGGCCCGCGATCTCGAAAGCCAAAACGCCGACGTTTGATTTCTTGATCAGCACTGGCTTTTTCTGATGGTTTCGACGATGATGATTATGATTATGATTATAATGATGGTGGGGAGATGATTTCACGACGTCAAAACTGCTTGATATCGCAGTTTTTACCTTTATCAGCCAAGTTTCAAGCGCCATATAATACTATAAATACAGTATATTAGAGATGAAGTTTTCTTCTTTTCGTTGAATATGAGTTTGGAATTTGGATATGAGAAATAAAAGAGAGAGAAAGAAAATGAAGAGAGGATCAAGAGAGAGAGAGAGAGTGGAAGTGGGAGGAATAATTGAAGAGTGGGAAATGCAGAGGAGATAAGGATAAAAGAAAGGTGTAAAGCTCGTGGGATGTTTCTTAGTGTTACAGATGGTCTAATAAGAAAAAACCAGAAGAGAGAAGAGAGGGAAACTGATGAGAAGAAAAGAAAAGAAAAGAAAATGTTGGAGATAAACCCACATGCAGTGATTAAAGGGTTGCTTTGTCGTTTCCAGTTGAAGCTTCAGACGCTTTTGAAAGAATGTTAGAATCATCTTTGCTTTGTACCATTTTACATATTTTTTTCCCTTTTGTTTTCTATTCTTGTGGATCATGTGCAAAGGGAAAAATAAGATAGAAAGATAGAATAATAAAATAAAATAAAATAAAATAAAGGAGAATGCTTTTTCTTAGATGCTGGTTTTTTTCTAAATTGGAGGCTAGGATAGGGCCATGTCATTATTGGCTTTTCCTCCTTGATTTTAATTGAAGCGCCTATTTGTTTTTTTTTTTGTTTTTTTGTTTTTTTGGGTTTGATAATTAACTAACTTGGTTTGTTTACGTGTGTTGGGCACTTAACGTACGTACCCTACCTATAACCTATATATTATATGTGTGTGTGTATGATATACAGAGTCCTTTAGAAGTAATGGCCTAGGATACTCAATTTTGTTTATAATTTGTTGAGATTTTTTAAAATGCCATCACAAAGTCAATCTTAAATATTGGTCGCACATCAAGATCAAATTGCAAATCAAGAAGGAAAAAAACCACCATATAATTATAAATTTTTGTATTGAACTAATCTCTATTCTTCCATTAAAAAAAAAAAGTAGTTATCTTTATCAAATGGATTGTCTGAACACCTCACAACGCATTAGTACCATTTTTTTGCTATAATTATTCTTTTTCGTTTCCCATAACTTTTATACATATCCATGTATGTAACACAGCCAATTTATGTAAAGTTTTCTAGCTTAAACTGCATAAACGACAATGACTACTGACTGCATCGATAGTTTATGGATGATCATTGGAATCTAGATATACACGTAACAGTATAACAGTGAAGTTAAAATAGGTCATTTTGAAAAAAAAAAGCAAAAAAAAAAAAAAATTAACATACATAGCATAATATTCTCTAACGACAAAAAGGACCTTCCAACCAATGCACATGCAACTTATAAATCAAATCAGTTTCCTATCCCCAAGTTCTCGAACTTTTGAAGCTTTTTGACCTTCTTAATTCTGCAAAGAAAACAGAAAAAAAAATTTAAAAACTTGGTGAAAGATATATTAGTTTTATTTGTGCATGCACTACCTTCCTAAAATCGCTATTTATATTTATCCTTGCAGACAAACCAGTCCCCTTTGATTAACTACAGTCCAAACTTTATCATCGGATACTTATCGGGGTGATACAATTTTTAATTAAATATGTGGTTAATTATAAGCAAAAATATAAAATATAACACGTCTACACATATATAAACTATGTTAAAGTAATTACAACTATAAGATTTAGCACCAATGCATCTAGACCAATCTAATAGGCGATGTAAGTGCGGTTCCAAAACATTGATTCTAGTCAATATTGCTTTTATATGTGTGGTGATGCATTGTAGCGTGGAAACATTGGTTACTTGTTACATGGTGGGCTCAGAACGGCTTGTTAATTTAAAGCAATTTGTATGCAAACAAATTATAGAAAATTTCAGCTTGCAGTAAACTTGAGATCTTGATGGTGTTTGACCCATGATTTAAGACAATGTGTTTTCTCTCTCTTTTGTGAGTTGTATGATTGTGAATGGTGCTCGTAAATTCAGGCATAATGCTATAGGACATCAGTGATGTTAAATACCACACAATAATATAGGGTGGATGTCTTGCTACATATAAATAGGGTCCATCTTTTATTAATTGTAATGCTTAACATTGATGTTTCTTAGAGATTTTTCAGTGTTGCGGTGTCCAAATTGAGGCAAAGAGAAAGAAGAAGAAGAGCATATTGTGTTGACTAGAGAGAGGCGTTGACTTTTGAGGAGACATGTGGTGATGGTGCAAATTAGAGACAAATAAATGTGGTAGCAGCGCCATGCATGCAGCTAAGCTTAATACATGATAAGCATATTATATATCGTTATTATAATGGGTCGTTATATAGTTTTTTCTTTGGGTGGTCAAAAATGATGAAATTTAAAAAAAATAAAAATAAAAAAGGGGAAAGAATAAAAAGTCTCACGAGGTTACTCATCACATGCATGGTTAGGGCGAAGAGTGCTTGTTGGGTTGGTGGAATTTTTTTGGAGTAATCAAAGTTTTATTGGACAAGATGATGATGGAGAAAGAGAGAAGAGAAAGACCACAATATTTGACCACATTAATTTCCAAAATTTAGGTATACATGTAAGGCTTATTTATTTATGCTTTTTAACAATATGATGTGTTTTTTTTTTAAGGTTCTTTCTTTTTTAACAATTGCACCTTCTTTTTTCTGAAGAATTTTTAACATTTGCCTCTGCTTTTGCCTACCAAGGAAAGAGCATCAACGATTTCGCTGTTTACTTGTGGGACGATAAATACGCAGCCACGAGCCCCTTCCTACATCTCCATATCTTGATTGGAGTGCCCCTCTCTCTCTCTCTCTCTCTCTCTCTCTCTCTCGATCTTCTCTCACATGCAAAGAGAACTCTCTCCAAAAGTGGTAGTGCTGCTGATTACAATATATATATATATATATATACACTAGAAAATTTGTTAGTTCGTTTTTTGATCAAGAAATATGGATGGAATACATGTTATTTTAATTTGAAAGGAATTAAGGATATATAATTACAAAGTGAAATAAATTTGCTTTTCTAAAAGTGGACATAATTTTATCTTTTCCTTGAATTAATATAAACAATCAGAGATCACTTTGATCCAATTAGTGCCGATCTAAATATAGATTATAAAAATTGGGAGCTTTTTAGAATTAATAGTTAAAATTGACTTCCGAATAAAATAAATTCGACTCCCGATTTGTGATATAAACTAAAATAAATCTTCTTAGTTCAACATTAATGGGATATTGTCTATATCCAGAGACAATTGGATTTGTTGTAATAAATATTAATGATAAACAGACAATACTACTTGCATTGGGAGAGAGTTTCAAGGACTTGTTTTGGAAAAGGAAGCCTCCCACACTCCCACAGTTTTATTTATTGTTGGCTGGCTAAACATGTTAACATTTGTCGCCAAGTGATTGGCTAATTGATGAAATATTGATCTGGTGGCTGGTGATAATCATCAGCTATATATATACATACATACATACATATATATATATATATATATTATGAAGCTCTTCGTATCTATCGTACATGTAAATGTAACAATCTTTATAAAGATACGAAGAATTAATTAGTTAATTAGTCAAATATTTTAGAGTACCACTGTAATCTAGATTGTGATTTTTGATAAAACATTAACAAAAGAAAATAATAATACAGATATTGTTTAACGTTGTGTTTCTTTACTAATACAATGTACCATACTGAATCTGCAAACTCGAAGAAGATTTTGGAGATTCTCTACCGACTAATTAGTTATCATAAGAAATATGTAACGTCTTATAAATATACAATTAATTCATAAAGATAAACTGTACTAGCTAGTATAAGAAAGTGCATTGTTGTTTCGAATTAATGGTCCGTTGACTTTCTATATTTTAACAATTTTTTTCCTCGCTAATTAAGTGAAAACAAAAAAGAAAGATGATAAGATGACACCAATAGCACCAAATTTAAGATTTTAGCACACATATATGTTAATGATAGAGGAAAAGTAGGCAACACATTTCCCTGTAAAATCTTGTCCTGTCAAAATTTTTATCAATTTTTACTTTTATTTTTTCAATAGGGATTCCTTTCAACTTATTATAAATTTTACGCCTAACTATGCACATGAAATTAATATGGTTTTTTTTCTGTTAAAAAAATATGGTTTTTTTTCTTAAAATAAGATAACATATAATTACATTTTTTGGCAGCTAAATTCATTGCGTTCGTACATTTTATTTTGATTAATTAATACTCAACGTTGACATTTTATCTTATGTTATTTTAACAAGTTTCTTTACATACATATAATGTGCCTATGTTTGGTCTTCAATAGTAACATTGTTATTTACACAACTATATTAATACGTTCATCTTTCTTAAAAGTAAACTAATATAATATTCCTCAATATTTCATTCCCGGTTCTTCATGCTATGAGATAAATAAATAATTAAATAAATGAAACAGTGCACTGATTCTAGAATCAATAAGAATGTGAGGCAAGGAAAACTTCTTCAAGGCAGTACTCGTCATTTGGTTGTTTAAAGCCGTGTCCTAAAGCTGTAGTTTAGTTCATGTCTTTTTTTTCCCTCTTCTTTAAGTTGTGTCGTTTTCTTACTTTTCTGCTTCTGATCTTTCACCGAGCCCACCGTCTTGGCTTAGGTCTTAGTAAATGGTGTCGTTTTGTCGTTGGTGTCTTGGCAGCATTATTAATAAGGGTCATTTTGAAACCTTTGAAAATTCAGCTGTTTATGATATTATTTCTCCCTGATTTAATTGGAACCAATTCTTATGTATAGAGTGTTTATGAACATAGTTGGAACCACAACATCTTAGCATATGAGAGTTGTACGTTTTTGTAAACTTTTGCTTTATACTGTTACATGCGAGAGCTTTATGCTATAGCAGTTAGAATTAATAAATTCCAATTAGGTTGTCAAACGAAACCTTGCTTTCTTAATTTCCATTTGAGTTTGCTCAGTTTATTTGACGTAAATTTGCAAAAAAAAAAAAAAAAAAAAGTAAATATACAAAAAGAGTAGTATGAATCGTTTAAAGTAGCTAATTTACTAGCGAAAATCCTCATGCAATATATCATTCAACGATATAGGTTAGAGCAAGGAATTAAGCTACATGCAAAAAAGTGATTGAAGTATTCCATTTAATATTTAATGCTTAATTAACAGATACATTGAAATTAAAACAACCTAACATATTAGGGACCGAATTGAGATTTTTTAAACGTTACGGACTAAAATAAAACTAAGGGTAAACCTTAGAGAATATTAAAATTAATCAAAAAAAAATTTCAACTCCTATGCTCAATTATCACAAACAAAATATGATGTATGTATGTATGTATGTATGTATGCATGTATGTATGTATGTGTATGTATATATTTTATAATTTTTCAAATACTGATCATAACACTTGGTGGGTACTGCTATTGCAGCACGCGGAGACTACTGTGTTCCCAGGGTACCCAGCAGCGCCTCAGCACGCTGCCACGCAAACAAACATGGATCACTCAATTGCAGCACATCTCATATAATTACCCCCTGATCAATTCTCATTCATTACCCTATAAAAATTTTCTGATGACGCCATCTTCCATTTAACTGTATAATGATGTATATACCACTCCTTCCTAACATCTATCTATATATATATATATTATATGTGTGTGTGTGTGTGTGTGTGTGTGTGTGTAATGTCAATGTGTACATATATTATATATAGTCTCTCCCACTTCCCTTTCCTTCCACGAGTAAAAGACCAACATCATAACTGCGGTGGAGATTTAATTCATGCTCAGTTGCCCACCACCAAATAATGAGATTTATATATTTAATATTGATCCATGAGTCGTGACGTGAGCTTCATTATGGATGTTAATGTTAATGTTCAAATGGAACCAAGCAATTCAAACCACACTTCATTAGCTGGGGTCATGTGGCTATATATATATATATATATATATATATATATATATAGTGGGTTCCCTTGATGAATATCTTTCGTGTAACTTTCTATTGTTTTTGAGTTTTTGCTTGTGGTCAACACTGAGCTGATATGATTGGTGGTTTTGGCTTGACCAAATTTTGATTCATGTACATTCAGGAGATTCTATGGTCTACTTATTATCATTTGTCATTCATTTGAGCCAAAATATGGGCTAAGTAGGTTGGAACAGCAGAAATTGTTCCTGTCTGAAGATAGAAGTTTAAGTTATAGAGGGCGACTATTGCCCTGATGCAAAGACGACACGTGTACCAATATTTAGTAATTTCACACATAATTTCATTTTTTTTGTTATATTGATGGAAAAGTCCAATTTTAGAGTTCATTTAAAGAGGCTGCAGAAATATATAACATGTGTGTGTGTAGAGGGAGAGCTTGAGACATGCATGTTGTGTAATTTTTTTAATCTTTCTCTTCGTTATAATGAATTTTTAAACCGTTTGAAAGTGAACGTGATATCGAGAATAAATAACTATAAATCTAAATCTTGCATGTTCATATTTGGTTTTTTTCCATTTTATTATTCTCAGCAGTATAAAATTAAAGTACTGTCCTATTCTTAACAATAGAGAACACAAAATGGCATTGAAACGATAAATAATTTGTTGCTGAGCATGTCAACATATTGAAGGTCTGTTTTGGATACCCTTTTCTAATTGCTTGGGATTTCCGGGAAGTGGTAGCTCCACTAAGTCGGCATGCTGTAAAAAGTTGGAGATTTTACACCACTAGCTAGCAATTCCCAATCCATATCATATTACGGATAACCCTACAAAGCCATTTGACAAATGGGAAGGATTTGGTTCAAAAGCTCAGAATTGCTTGATGAGTTGTATGAATTTGACTGAAAAGAACACCAAGCTTAAGAATTAAGGAATAGTGAGAAGACAGAATACTCAAGGGGGCCTGTATGTTATAAGTTGCGAAGAGCTTAATTATTGCCCTGATATTGACATTGTTGTTGTAATAATACTGAAGCCAATAACCAATATGTTACCAAGTCTCTGTAGACAATTACGTTCTAACCGTTTTTGTTATAGCGTTTTCTCTTATAAAATTTAAACGGAAAAAACAATTTTAACTTAAATAACGGTTCCAACTGTTTTCTTAAACAGACTACAAGCTTGCTTAATTATTTTAATTTAAGACATTTAAATTGTTAATAATTTTTTTTGTTATTTACATCTACTTTTAGCACTAGCAAACGCATGTCAACTGAAATTGAAACGAATAAAAGAAAAGATTGCCATAAGAATGTTCTGGTAGCATAAGACATAGTCCTCAAACATTAAAAAACAGAGTAGTTTTAACAAAGTTAAACTTGCCTTAAAGTGGTGTCTAATTTTAAAGTAACATACAATAAACCACATCATACAATTTCCCAACAAGCGATATGATCCTTACCTAATTGTTTTGCCTGTTATCAGACGGTTATAAAATTGTATCCCTCATATTTAAGTTAACGGGACAAAATTCAAGGAAAAAGATAATAAAAGGACAATTACTCCTAGTTATTATTTTGCAGTGAGATTGCTTTGGCGGGACTAGACCTACCACTTGGCAAAGAAAATATTATCTTCGAAGGCGCCGACTCGAAATGGGCACAGCCGAGTTGACTCAGGGTGCACTCCCACCATTGTTTTGGGCCCCTGCACGAAGTGAAAATTTCAAAGGGCATTTGAAAAATTAAAAATGAAAGGCTCTCTTTTCATGTCAAAGCAAAGCAAAGCATCCATACACACACTCATTTTGCCTCTCCCTTGATAGAGACCCAAGTGTGCACTACTAAGATCCCACTACTAGTGCTTTTGGGAAATTTTAATGCCCCCCTAAATCAGGCTTTTGTACAATGACAAAATAAGATTTAAAAAGAAAAATAAAGATTGATGGGATATTTAAAGAGATTGCAGAAGTGCCTCTATATAATAAGCATTACTTGCTCCTAAGAGGGGACACTCCAAGGCATCTCATTCATCACAAATGAAGGAGAAATGTTCCACTTTTGCTTGACATTCCTTGAAGGAAATGGTCCCAAAATAGAGACTTTAGAAACATCCCCTTGAGTTGATAATATTATCCCTCTCTGCCTCTTCAGTCTTCTCTTTTAGCCCCAGAGAATAGAGATGGAACTGTAAATGTTGTGCGCGTGTCATCATCAATGTACGTCCATGGTAGACCGAATAATGCATTACTTTTGAACGTGCATGAGAGCTGGCACATGGCCAACATAGGCCCATTTACATTATTAATAATGCCATCTTTTATAATTTACTTTTTACACGTATCATTCATATTTATTTATTACATAATTTAATACATAATATAAATAATAGTATAATGTAAACTTTTTTTAAATGTGATATAAATAAACAGTTTTAAAAGTGTGCCATGACATCTCCGCAGCAACTTCCATTTATTTATATATATATATATATATATATATATATATATATATATATCAAATTACCAGCTTTGAAGTCATTATATTTGACGGCCGTTTTCTTGAAAATATTTGAAGAATTTGACGAAACTAACCTTCCAGGCCAATGGCGGGATGCATTCGCACGCTCTGCTTTCTCTCCTAATTGATTGCCCTCCACGTGCTCTCCTTCGCCTATGGGCTCCCAACTCCGATTACCCTGTAGGGGTGGCAGCTCCATCTATGAGCTTTGCGACCCCTCAATGGGTGACAATCATTGAGGCGTCGGAAGCTAGGGGGGAGAGGAAAACATAATTTGAGGCTATATTTTGTTTCTTCTAAGACAGCAATTATGTTAGGTAGGGCCTTTTTTTCTTTTTTTTATTTGGGTATTAAATTTGTAATAATTTATTAACGCATTATTAATGAAAAAAAATAAGTAACTTGTATTTACCCAAAAATTTTCAATTTTTTTAAATTAGATACCTTACATAACTGATTTACTTATAGAGTGTTTGGCAAAATAATTAAAACCGTTGTTGAGAATTGTTTTTACTGTAGCATATAAAAGCTTTACATTATAATAATTTTTTATTATTGAGAACTTCATACTGTTCATAATCGAAAAAATGGTCCAGACCGACCTGCCAAACACCCCTTTAGTAAACAAATTATTTACTCCAAAAAAAATTACAAAATGTTTAAAATAAAATATCAAATATGCCACAACAAACGTTTAAAAATACATATGGTTAATTGTTAAAAGAAAAAAAAATGTTCAAGATAAATAGTGGGAAACAATCGATCTTACAAACTATGACCTAAGAAATATATTTGCCTTGGAAAAATAAAGACCAACAACAACAACTACAAAAACTAGCTAATATGTCCAATATTTTTGGGTGTAAAGGTAGTGATCCTCGTAACAAGGGCCTTGACTTAATGGGGCCTTTGGGCGGTTGCCTTAATGGCCTTTACCCTTGAGCCGACGTTGTAGTACGTTGGAAATCTCTTGCGCCATTCCCACATCTGCTGCACTTACAAGTTACAAGAAGCTTGTTCCAAGAAAAAGGTCATTCAAGTTCGAAAGAATTTGTGAACGGGTTGTCCCTATCAGGTGAGCAATTTCCAGCTGTTCCTCCAAAGGAAGCATCTCATAACTGCAAAACAGAAAACAAACATCGCTTAATAGTGCTAAAGAAACAGCCCGTCATATGATACAAATTTATGACGCTGGAAAACAATATTCAGAACATTAATGTTCATTGCTTGTCAACAGATCTTTTTACATCCATGAGAATCACCGCTAGAATCATTTAATAAGTTGGCCTCTATCCTTTTTTATTTTTATTTTTTATTTTTGTCCAAGGTTCAACAACAACGGTGAAACAGAGGGACGGAATATCAGCAGGAGAAGACATACAACACATGAAGAGACTGTAATGCCTCGTCTGGCTGGAAGGATGAGAAAAATAAATCCAGCAGGCTGGATAAATTTCCTATGCCATAGTTTTTATGACGTGCCAATGAAAGAGCAATAAACATGAATGACAATAAAGCGAAAAACAAAAATCACCAAAGATTAACCATGATATTAGGAATGTCAGAGCAACATGAAAAACTTACTGGCATAGCAGTTCACAGTCAACTATGCTGTCGGGTCCAGGCCGATGAGCCTTCCCATTAGAACAAAACTGGCGAAAGGATCTAGGATTCAGACCACCAACATGTGGTACAGCATCAACAAGCTTTTTCTGCAACGACTGCAGTCTGCGAAATGTTAGTTCATCCAGTGGTGCAATACAACCAATACTGCCATCCAGGGCACCAAACAGTAATGCAAAGCGATTAGTTTTATCCAAGCCTGGAGCGGTCCCTGTGCGATCAGTTGAAGTAGAAAGCATTTGCAACCGCAAGAACTTGGTTACATGGGCACCAACATGAAATTCAGCCCTAGAAAGAAGCTTCTGTCCTTTCCAACTTTCAGACATCTTTGGTGCATAATAAAATATCTGCACTTCATCCAAGTAAAACCAAAATTAACCAATCAAGTGCAAAACCTAAAACAAGGGTGCTTACCAAATGCATTATATATGCTAATCAAACAGAAAGGAGTGTTGCGAAAACGGTATTAGAAAACATATCATAAAATACCCCTAAAAGAAGAATTATAAAAGGAAAACATAGAGAATGAAGCTATATAAACTGGCAAACAAAATTCAACAGCAGAACATCTTGGAAAATACTAATGTGATCTGAAATCAATTTTCCACCAACTACTTCAAATTTGAATATCTGAATATTGTCATCCTAGATCCAGAATGATGCACAAGAACAAGAAAAAAAAAAGAAAAAAGAAAAAGAAAAGAAACAAAGAAAAAACACAACAACAACAACAACAACTAACCTGCACGTTCTTCTGATCATCTGAAGCTACAAGGCTCAGTGTACTTCCGTCAATTAGAAACTCCGTTGCAAAACAATCAAGGGAGCCAAAATCCTTGGCCAATAAACTGAGTTGAGCTCCCTGCTCCTTCCAACTAAGGAAGTATATGCTTTTGTGGACGTCACCAATAAGAATAAAATTCTTGACCTGCAGTGGTGTTTATATGCAATAGATGTTAAACAAGGAATCTGAAAAAAAGAAAATTTCAGCAATGGGAGTGAATTTGAAGTATGTAATATGTGTAATCCAGTTCTGGCTCCTTTCATTCTCTTAATATTAAAGACAAACTCTGTACTCTCTCTCTCTCCCCCCTCCCTCCCCATAGGATTTAAGTTAATGTAACAATGAAAAGTGAATTTGAATCTTTCTATTTTCCCAAGAATAAATTGTATACATTAATCAACGATGTAATTTGTAAAATACAGTTCTGGCTCCTTTCATTCTCGTAATATGAAAGATGAACTATGTTGTTCTGTCCCCCTCTCCTGATCGTACCAAGTTTATATAACAACAACAGCAACAATAAATATAACATTAACAGCATCAACAACAATAGCCATAACAATAGCAGAAATAAGAGTTTAAGTAGCACATACAATATTCAAGCTCACTACGTATAATGGTGGTGCATCGAAAAAAGCAATTCCATTTAACTCGGTACCAGTCCACTTGTGTAAAATAATTTTAGGACCAGAAGCTATTAGCAAATGGCCTTGAAGAGAGGCTAAAGCAGATATAGCACCCTTCAACTCCTTGGAGTAAATCTCTGAAACCTGAAGATGGAAATCAACAGAATCAATCTTGTAAGACTTTCAGAAGTAAAGAGAATAAAGAGAGTGAACTACAAAAGTTTCTCTCCAGTAGATATTATTAGCAATAATGGCAACATTGGTCAAGCAAGTAGAGACAGTAAAGTCTGCTAAAGTACCAAATTCTGAGAATCATCACTATCTTTTCCCAGCGAAAACAAAATAATTCTTCCTCTAGCAGCAACATCCTCCCCTTGCACGTAAGCAGTCCCAATGGCTAGAAGTGTTTCGTTCTCCTTTGTTGTTGTGTTCTGCAATGAACATTAGAAGTTAAGCAAACAGGTATCTTGTAGAATCCAAAGAAGGCAATGAGTTTAAGCAAACACAACACTAGTTTTGCTAGCAGGGCAGTCCTGTTATTCCTGTCCCCATCGTTATTCTTTTGGTGGTAATTATACAAAGAACTGACAGGAGAGTAGCATAGACTTACAAACAGTGTGACCACTCGGATAGTCAGAGCATTCTCAGAACTTTGCATGGGAATGGTAGCCTTAGTCTGCCACGGACCCCCAGATTTTTCTGGCTTGAGAATCCGAACCTCAAATTCATCCACAGTGTAAGTCCGATGCAGGTCATCAGGATTCAAATTAGGATTCTCAAACTGATGTCCAACTTCTTGATCAACCAAAGATGACATAACTTGATTCAGTGGCTTATGAACCTACAGAATATAACTTGCAAGCATTACTACCTCTAATATGATACAAAAATTGACCATATCAAGCCTAAGCAAATCAAGGCATCTCATAATTCATCTGTTTAGAGGGACCAAACATTACAATTTAAAAGACTGATTCAGATTGAACTGGTTCAGTGGCACAAAGCGTGTTTGTAGCATGTATGGACAAAAATAATATAACTAACAGAGACGGCATAATACAATTTAAAAGTGCCAAGACAGCATAGATTTGAAAAGGATATCCATATGTGTGTGTGTGTGTGTAGTATATATAAGTATAAACTCTTTGGTAAAGGTTTATTTGTGTTGATAGGTTACTCAGCAACAAGGAATTCTGAGAAAAAAGATTTAAAGTATGGATCAGCTCACGCTGAATTTCGAAAGTTGAATAATGAGAAAAATATCATTAATGCTAAATAACATCAGAATAATACAAGCGAAATAGTAAAATGCAGAATGATTGTTCTAGTAAAGCATAGGAAAGGGTTGGAAGGTGAACTCACCGGAACTGAAACTATAAGTGGGTATAAATTCTTCTCCGCAAAGTAAGTAACCTGATGTGGAGTGCCTTTCAATGGAATCTAATTTAAAAAAAAAAAATGGAAGCAGATCGCTAACAAAACTCTTAATCATATAATAAACTGATATTCAAATAACATAGAACAAGATACATGAAAGTATCACCTTTTGCACCGGCCAATAGTTGTCATAGCTTGTTATAGATGGCAGTTGGCAAATTTTCAAAATACCCTAAAGAATAGAGAAAAAGATTAGCTAGAATGTCAGTCATGCAAACAATAATCAAGAAATGGCAAGTAATCCATTTTCTGACCTCTGCTGTAACGTATATGAACCCATGGTTGCAGTTCACGTTGTGAAGAACAGTGAAGGCTACAATAGAACCATCACATAGCTGCACAATTGGAATACAAAAATGAAACAAGTAAATA
This sequence comes from Artocarpus hirsutus, assembly GCA_946598075.1. NCBI lineage: Eukaryota > Viridiplantae > Streptophyta > Magnoliopsida > Rosales > Moraceae > Artocarpus > Artocarpus hirsutus. The sequence continues at coordinate 33,104 of CAMOHE010054700.1, read as the reverse complement.
GCAAACTTGCTTTAAAAACAACAGAAATTAGAGCCCAAAAATGTTCAACAATTAATGATACTTTGTCCTTACATCCCCATACTAATCAATTGCTGACCTGGGGATGAACACGAAGACGTTCTCTGAATACCATAAACCAAGCTGGTCTTGACCCAGACAAGAATAAACCCTGATAACCAGCAATACTCTTAAAAATACTAATTCTTTGGCAAGGTATTCCATCTGACGCTTCCTCTCTAGCATATGTGTCCAATCGAACTCGAACAAATCTCAGATTTCTGAGCCTTGAGCCAGAAGAATTCTGTGAAGAAACTGCATTTTCAGTTCCAAAGTTACTCTCCGGACCTTCAAACAGGTAAGCATGATAACAAAGAATTGTTCCATCGGTCAGTATCCCAAGAAGAAAAGGGCAGCTATGCTTTCCTGACCATCTCTGCATGGCCAACTCAACAACTTTCATGTTCTGTACATTTTCTTTCCTGCCTTGACCAGCTAATTCTTCAGAACTTTTATTTGCTACTTTTTGTGGATCCTTCGGTTGTTCTTGCACAAATGCATCGATTAGGTGGGGACTTCCAGATATGAAGTTATCCACAGAAAAAACACAATTGAAATTAGGAACATCATATATTTCAAGGGAACCACTTTCATAACAAACAGCACAATATATATCACCCTGATCCTGTAAAGCCCCATCAGCACCATCAATGGCCTCATCAACGCCTGTTGAGAGCCATGCATCAGTACTTGTCTTACGAAGCCATGGCTCTGGTCCTTTATCATGATACAGAGTGCACGCAGATACTGAACTTTTTGAGCTCTCAAAATCAGCTGGAGTATTCACGGAAACAGTGCAGGAAGAAGGATCTGCATACCAAATAATAGATGAGAAATATAAATTCAACATTCAAAAGAAATAATTAAAGCAATTAAGGAAACAAATATTACATAAATAAATAAGTTAAGATAAGTAGAACTACTTCAAAAAATGTGTGTATGTATTGTGAATCAAATCCATAAACATATATATTACCAAAAAGGAAATCTCGAAAAATATACCTCCTACAAGGAGCCGAATACTTCCGTCGCTCATTCTCAACAACACATACGGATCTGCAATAGAAACTGAAGTCGCTATGGCACTCTCAGATGCAGAACTGGATTCAGCAGTTACAGCTCCAAAACTCAAATCCTGAGTCATAAAAGAGCCATCAAGAATTCGAGCACCACGTTCATAAACCTGCACAACACGACGCCTTTACCCAAAAAAAAAAAAAAAAGATTTAGTATGAAGCAGAAAATTCTGAATTAACCCACGCCAAGAATTATGAGCTAAAACTTCACTACTAACCATAAACAAAGCAGAACGATACCACAAAAAAGTGCATTCTAGAGAATGGGAAATCAATTTGCTGATGCAATAAGATGCTTCTAAAATTCAAGAAGTGCAAAAGAAGCATTCTAGAAAAAGCAAGGAATTCAAGCATCATATCCTCTCCTCGCATTGCATCAAAATGCATGTGACGAGGGACACTCACCGAATTAAGGGTACAAAAAAATTGAAATTAAAAATAACACCGATGTAAATACTCATTATTTGAGAGAGAGAGAGAGAGAGAGAGAGAGAGAGATGAAGAGGCAGGAAAGAATCTGTAAGATTTATAAGACATACAAACCTTCCAAACAAATTCCCCGCAGCGATCGTTCTTCCTTGCACATAATAGTCAACACTTTCAGTAACTTCTGTCAAAAGATCACCAGTTTCAAGTACCTGCGCAATAAAATGGAAGAATCATTTCCAACAAAACGTGAAGGCAATAACAGAGGTCAAACTGATAATCTCCAAAATATATTCTTTTTTTTTTTTTTGGATAAGAAACGAGAGAATTTTATTGAGAAGGAAAGGAAGATTACAGCAGGGGACAAGAAGCCCACCAAAAACAAAACAAAAGAGCACCTAAAAAAGCAAAACAGAACAAAACAAAATCAATGTAAAATTAAATTCCATCCCCTCAATAGATCAGAAAAATAAAAGGAAGTAAATCCTTTAACTTTAAAGGACCAAAGGGCAACCCAGAACTTAATTCTCTCCCTAACTTTGCTTGTATCACTCTCAATATCATCAAGAGTCCGGTTGCTCCGCTCCAGCCACAATGACCATGTAACAGAAAAGACAACAATATTCCAACATCTTTTTATCGTTTTCCTTATGCCAACCGGTAAATCACAAGGGAACAATTCCACCACCTTGCTAGGAATCACCCAAAAAATCCCAAATTCTCCCAGCAATCTATACCAGATAGAGAGAATTGACAGCGAAGGAAAAGGTGATCTAGAGACTCTACAGCACTCTTACAAAGGACACACCAGCCTGGGGATAGGAGATAAAAAGGCTTCCTCCATTGCAAAAAGTCACAAGTGTTAAGCTTATTTAAAGCAAGTAGCCAATTAAACATTTGAACTTTAGTAGGAACCGAGGGTTTCCAAATAAAACGACAAGCAGGAAAATTAGGAAAGGAATAGTCACCAATCAGGAAATGAAAAAAAGATTTACATGAAAACAATCCTAAACCCTCATACTCCCATAACCACATATCTGGAATGAATTCACTCGATCTCACTCCCTCCAAACACCGCAATAACTCCATGGTCCATGGTCTCTCCCAGGTCCCTATCACTAGGATTCCTTATGAAATGAAAGTTCCAAGACAACATTTTCAACATCCCGATTGTAAAATGAGGAAATTGTTGCATTTTTAAGGGACAAAAGTCTATAAAGACTCGGAAATCTATTAGAGAAACAGACCCTACCCACCAACAAATCTTTCCAGAATCTCACTCTTCTCCCATTCCCCACCTTCAGTTTGACATGAACTGAGTACTCATTATGCAACGCTCGTATAGCCTTCCAAGGGCTCCTAAAAGTAACCCTAACCCCCTCTCCAGACACCCACCCTCCTGGATCCTTACCATATTTACTCTCTATTACATGGTGCCAAAGCGTATTTCATTCTCTTGGAAACGTCCAGAGCCATTTTGATAGAAGAGCCTTGTTTCTGAGAACAAAGTTGCCGACACCCAACCCCCCTTTTTCTTTTGGCTTACATACTTCTTCCCAAGCAACAAGGTGATCAGTATTAATGTCCTTGAAGCATCCCCATAGAAAGTCTCTCATCATCTTTTCAACAGCCGCCGCAACACATGAAATGAAATTCCATTTCTTTACCAATCCCCTAATTTTCATACATTGAGGAATGCTGAATAGCTTACAGAGAACTAAACTGTCCTTATGTTTTTGAAGAGGTAAATATTAATATATCTCAGGCATAAATAGTATACTGATTTAAATCCTCATAAACCTGCTTCTTGAATCACACAACAACATCGTTCCTAGCAAATCAAATTAATTTGACTTAATATGAAATAGATCCTCATTAAGACCATCCACCACTAAAATAACCAATCCCTGTTTTAAATGAGAAGCATCCATATTCTGCGTAATTTTTTTTTTTTTATATATTTTCATGTTAAGAATCCGCAAAAGAGTATCATTTTTTTTGTTCAAGAAATTCCAGTATGATGCTGATTCAACTTGAAAAGTATTTAAAAGCATCTAGTATTTCATGCCTTGCAAGTTGCAACTGCCATATCTACAATAAGAGCAATAGACCATAACTCTGTCATGATAAAAAAATAAAAACAAAAGTGCTTCCATGAACAACACTATGTAAATAAATAAACTAAAGATTCTTCACCTTATGCACAAATCATTACCATTGTTCGAGCCCCCAGACTAATAATCAAATATGCATGGTACTCATCATCAGATTCAGTAGCAACAATTTTGGAAGAGTCATGGCTACGTGTGCTCTTGTGGTAAACAGTCCAAATTCCCTTGCAACCTGGTAACTCAACCTACTAGGCCAAACATCAGAAACAGCATTAACACATGCGATGTGCTCTGAACAAGAAAATGGAGACAACGCCATTAATATATGAAAAGTAATTAACTTCATGATTTTATTAAAGATAAAATTTCTTGTTTAATATCTTAAATATTCTCTTGTATAACCAAAATCTTATCAATTTGAATGATTAAATATGCAAATCATTTATGTTGATTGTTGAGGCAGGACAAGCAAACATGGATTTATACGCAAAAGGAAAACTATCTTTTTACATTTTTTGATGAAAACCTATCTTTTTATATTATCACATTACATACCTCCCGCATTTTAAATTTCAGTAAATATAAATGGTATATGGTAACCGAAGCATACAATACATTACCAGACATGCAAGTCATAACATAAACTAAATTGTATGCGTCTCAGAGTCGGTATAACCTATAGCAAAAAATATTGTTTGAGCATTCTTAAATGTGAAGAGAGACATGCAAGTTATAGCATAAACCAAATTATGTGTGTTTCAGAGTCAGTATAAACTATAGCAAAAAATAGAGACAGACCATTCTTAAATGAGAAGATAAACTAATAACTTACGTACATGGCAGTACATGAACTTAAAAGCACTTATATTTTCTCAAATGAATACCAAAGAAAGCTTAGCTCTCACAGACCTCAGTAATCATTTCCGGGTGAATTGACTGTCGAAGAACACAGAGAGCACCATTCTTCCCATGACCAGAACAGCAAACCTGGAGGGAGAGAGAGAGAGAGAGAGGAGAGAGAGAGAGAGAGAGAGAGAGTTAGCACGACTAACTAATAAAAATGCAAAAACATAGTCGGTACATTTCAGAACAACAGTCCCAAGGGATCAGATTTAAAATCAGGAAACAGTTCTAGGTCAAGCGCAAAGAAGTAAGATTATCAGTCTTCTTCAGAAACTGCACCACATCCATCATGCAAGGTAGATGGGAAAATTAGTCAGGGCATGATAAACAAAACTAACCAACTCATAGTTACTCTGTTTGGCAATTCCAGTTGCATTTGGATCTGCATTGATTCTTAAACCGTACGAAAAGTCCTTTAAAGGACCAACATTCACGAATGAATCCCTCACAGTAAATGAGAATGACTTCTGCAGCACAAGAAAAAAGGACGTACTATAAAGAAAACAAAACGATAGAACTAAAGAACAAAATGTTATATTGGAAGATCAAACACTTGTAAGTACCCAGAACTACATCAATATTTCACACCAATTCCAATTTCCAACTAAGAAAACCAAAATGAACAACTTTACGTTATAAACGAGCAGTTTCTCTCGCTAACTAGGACAACAAATATAAGATAATCACCATTAAATAAGTTTCTAAAAATCAAATATTTTCTTTTTATGTTTTCAAACATCCACTATTCCTAATATCATTAGAAAATCCCTACAGGTAACAAGTTCATCAGGGAAGAAAAATAACTAAGTGAAGTCATCTCAGAATAGTAAACAACCTGAGTTGATTCTGAGTTATTCGGACCTGAACCATATAAAGAGAGCTCCTCACCACTAGCCATGTCTTGCAATACATCAGAAGAAGATCTTCGCAAGCGCTTTGCTAAATGAGAATCTCCTTCAATATCTACAACCTGCAAATTTGAAATTGGTTGCAAACTTCTCTATTACATAAATGTCAAAATCTACAAAAACAAAAAAAAATAGTTATTTTAAAAAGTTTTAATTTCAGTCTGTAATTTCTTGCAAACAAGAAGGAAACACAATCCCTTTCAAAAGTGCAAAAGCTTTGTCTTCAAAAAAAAAAAAGAATATTTTTCGCCATGTAAATCCAGGGATTCAATAATCCATAATGTAAGATATAAAATCAACTAGTTGTAATAAGAGTTGAATCACGAATGGTTCCTAGTCATACGCTGACCACTGGAAAACTTGATCAGTTCCAACACACACCTCATCCTTCAAGCCAGAAGACAAAATTGAGGTCCCTACTCCATAAGTGAACTGCACAAGCAAACTATCTCCCAACCTACTTCCCAAAAAAAATAATGAATTCCCTATTGTTGTGATTCCCTACCAAAAAGACACAAAAGGGAAAAGAGTTAGCAGATGGTGAGATGCAACTGTACTTGATAAGCATTACATATGTGTGTGTGTGTGTGGGTGTGTGTGGGTGTGTGTGTTCTAAATTAAAAACTAAATAAGAAACATACAACTATAAGATTAGCAAAATATTTCAGTATTTTTAACTAACCGATGTAAGCACTGAAGCTTTAGACTTTGACAGATCAATCCTCTGCACAACCCTGCAGATTGTAATGATACGATATGCATTATGGCCATACGCAGAGTCGGACTAAACAGGGAAAAGTCGAGAAGCATCAAAGACAAATGCCCGCTTGAAAAAGGACGAAACTAAAATTCGTTCATTAAATTTCTCATTCACTTAAACAGGAGAAATTTCTGGGTTCCGTGAGAACAAAGGGTAATTGATTAGGCAATCGTGTATGAAAGATGGCGGAATTTTTTTTTTTTAATAAGAAACTTAGAAAACTTTTATAAATCAATTTAGATCCTTAAGATGGAGAACTAGACACAGGCTTAGCTCCTGACGCAACGCATGCACCCAAATCAACTAAATCTAAACTAATAAACTAAAATGCCGCCACTTACCGTCCATCATAAACAAGAGTCAGCAGTAGAAGCTCCCCAGTTTTTGTTGACAGCAAGACTACATCGTTTGATAACCAAGTTGCATTGGCAGCATCAAGCTCCACACTAAAAGGACATCTTGGCATCTCCTGACTGAATAAAGAAGAAAATGTGAAAATTTAAGAGGATTTGCAGCAGCATAACCACAACTAGCACACTAAAAAATCAATCAAATGCATACAGATCAGCAGAGAAATGGAAAAACGGAAACAATGAACTGATTTTAATTTCAGAGAACTTTTTTTTTAATAGCAGGAAACATCTCGCATCCTGATGTCTTTTTTCCAGGAGAGAAGGAAAAACTTACGTTGGCAAAGCATAAGGCAAACTTTTCAAATGTTTCTAGCTACACATGCAAAATTATTTACTTTCAAAGCGAATGAGATAGATATGTGTGCGTGTGTGTGTGGAGAGGGAGAGAGGCAGAGAGAGAGAGAGAATTTGACCTGCTATCAACAGATACTGCATAGCTGTTTAACGCCAATGTACATGAGTTTGACTGCATAAGATGGATTAAATTCATCAGATACTCTACATGAATTGAAAAATCAGAAACCTGTTTAATTTATCACTTAAAAGTATCTACCAAAAAATCTAGCATACCTGACTCTGATAATGAAGAGTGTTTGCACAAATCACAAGAACACCACCAATTGGTGATGGAACAGCAAGTAACTTGTAAGCATCATGTGGGAGATTCTGACCAAACAAAAACGAAGCAATGAACTTTATGATAATGATTGGTTATTCATGCAAATCCTTTAAGTTAATAAATAAGATAAACAACAATTTAATGCCTAATATCAACTGCAGCACTCAAGTTACTACAAGCAAAGCAAGACAGCAAAATGATCAGTATATTGGATTTGGATCCAGATATTTATGTTCCTAAAAAGTTACCACAGGAACTCAAATTCTAGCCACAATTTCACATTCAGTCTTGTAGTTCATTACTCTTTCATGTGGCTGATAAATGATACAAAATATACTGAATAACTTTCAATAAGTAGTTTCCAAGATTCTGATATACTTTCTCCAACTAGGCAGAACTTACAACAGCTGACCAAATCAGAGGATGCTGCTTCAAAGTTGTGCTGATACTAAGCGCTGAAATCATACAAGTATGATGCTTCCAGGAAACACGTCCAGCCCAAGTAAGCTCCGGCTCATGAAGAATGACCATTACAGGCTCAATATAACCTGTACGAAGAGTGTACATCAATGAGTGTTGCCACATATCAAGCCAAATTGTGAATTAAACGTAAGTCCTATATGAATAAATCTTTATATACCAATTAATCCAACCACAAAAATTCCTAAAAGCAGAAAGAAACTCTATACATGAATGCCGATACAAACAAACACATTATTTACTAGGGTACAGAATACTCTTTAGGAGTACTGCAAATTTGGACATAAAATTGGAGTTTCATAAGCCAAACAAACAAAAAATGAAAGAGCCCTCTGATAAATAAACGTCTCACCAAACAATCATTAGAATAAAAAAAGGGAAGTATTTGAGAAATCTTAAAAAGCCCAAGAAAGAACGTCTTCCCACGATGATCTTCTAAAAAGTATTCCCGACAATTTATATATCAATATATATATATATATAAAATAAAATAAAATAAAATAAATAAAAATAAACAACCACAAAGCATTTGGGAAATCTTGAATACCCAACAAAGATTATCTTTCCACACATGATGTTCTAAACAGTAAAAAGAAATCCCTCTAAAATCTATTCTAGAACGTTAATCAGTAACCAAATGACCAAGAAGTAATCAGACATAACTAAGACATCCCATGTTCTTTTTCTGCGACTCACCGTGTACAAAAATAAAATCCTTTATATGCTTCATGTCTAAATCTCGCAGATTAATTATGTAAGATGACTCGATACGAGCAGAAACTGCACCTCCAGAACCCAAAGCATCCTCATCTCCAACCAAACCAGAACCAGCCTGACAACAAGAGTTCCAAAGTTTTTATAAGAAAGGTTGGAAGCAGAGATTAAATGAAAATCTAAAACAAACCAATAAACCCAAAGCTTCTAGGACAAAGTTCTTGGCCGCTCAAACTTTCCGAGTATGCAGCTTCAAGTATGCCTTGTTCCTTTTACAATGACTGAAATGCCATCTTTTTATAATAATACCCATAGAAAGCGAAAAGATTCGGATTTCATTATTGTTGAACTTACAACTTAGTAAGTATAATTTTTGTAGTCAAGCCTTAATCTAGCTAGGTATAATAGTAGTCATGCATTTAATACCACATAGAGAGCCATTCCTCCTTATTTTGTTAAGGAAAGATCAGTAATGTAGAAGATGCTCAAATACTTGGTCTTACAGCGAGAAAAAAGGTATGTTTTTGGTAATGTGTGTAATCAATTATGTTTTTGGTAATGTGTGTAATCAATTCCTTATCTAATCTTGCAAATTGAAATAAGAAATAAAAGAATCGAGCAGAGATATTCAAGTTCAACAACCAATTGAAGGATAGTGAGATCTCCAAGTTTTACTTATTGTGAGTAGGAAAATAATAGACAAAAGTGAAAAGGCCAAGTAAATCTACATCTCTGCAAAGAAATATACCAACATCTAAGCTCGGTGCAGAATAAAATACTTCAACAAGCATACCATTCACTGTTTGCTATACTCTAATCCAGTAACATTCAGAATAGTCAACATGCGTTATCTTCAAAACAGTGTTTGACGAAGCACCATTAGGATGACATGAGAATACCATTAGGATTATCAAGTTAAGGTTTAAGAGAAGCAAGTAAACCTGAGCAGCCTTCAGCATTATCATTTGTACATCATAAACAAGAACACCCGCACACCGTCCTTGAGGATCGGCCTTTACCAATGGACCCCTTGCAAATGACTCTCTGCCTCTTTTCAGATAAAGCCACTCTGGACCCTCAAAGCAGTGCATAGAGCTGAAATGTCAACATCATAAATAAGCATCAGAAACAAAAGGCAGTAACAATATATGGTTCCAAAATGAAGAATCAGTGTGCACCCCATGCATACTCGTGCATCTAAAAATGCCCGAAAACTGCGCTAATATGGACATAACCTCCGGTAATAATTTTAAAAAAATACAAGCATTATGCTGCCTCAGATGTTTTCAACCTTAGAATGTCTAAATTCAATCCTTCAAAGCTTGCATATTTTCTAACATTATATGAGCACTTTCTTTACTATATAATCCACAATTGTTCGTAATGATTGTTCGAAAAACTTAAAAAGTTGGGAAATTAAACTAGGTGTCCTTCTTTTGGCCTTTTTAAAATAAATGGCCATCTTCAGTGATAAATTGAGTTTATCTGATAAAATGAGTCCTTGAGTTTATCAGTATTAAACTCAATAAACTCAAGTTTATCACTGATAAACTTCTCAAGTTTTCCGGTGTTAAATTCAATAATCACTGATAAACGATCATTTGTCTAAATTTTAAAAAATTACGGTCATTTATTTTAAAAATACTTTAAAAGATTACCTCTACATGCCTAAAAAGTTTGTTGGAGACATGATTTACACAAAATAATCAGGAGAAATTAAATGGTGAGAGAAGATTGACACTTTGCTCCATCTCCAACTTCACCTTTCGCCCACCTTGTACGAAGTCCATGGACGGAATCATCAAACTCTAAAACAGAAATTTTGGCGTCTTGAAAGCATAAGACTATAGAATCTCTTCTCCTAGAACCATCGCCACCTCCAGAAGATAAAACCGCCATTGTTTCAACATTACCATGTAATCTGCAAAACAAGCAAAGCGAGATCCATAAAACGAAGAATTAACAAGCAAAAGGGAAATGAGGTTAATTAGGGCAAAGAAGTGACGAACCTGTAATGACAAACGAGTTCCAGAAATGCTCCGGAGAGGCCGTCCATGAGTCCGCCACGTCTGGGCTCGGCCGGAGCCCTAGAGCTTCTGTTGTCATCTTCTTCTTGGAGCCTGACGACGTAGACTTCGAGGACATTGCCGGCGGTGACGACGAGGTTGGGGACGGGGCCGATTTCGCTGCGGGCGGTAGGCCAGTCGGGGTCGAGGTCGTCGGACTGTATGGGAGGGACGCGAGGGACGAAGTCCGCGCGGGAGTGAGTCACGAACCCCGAGGCGCAGTTCTCGATCCCCGTCGGCCAATGCATCATTTTGTACGCCGCGAAACTCATCTTTTCGGAGGAGGAGAGGGTGGCTCGAAAGATTTGGGAGTTGGGAGAGAATTCGTTAGGGTTGCAGAGACGGGGGGGGGTTGAGAGAAAGTTAGCGTTTTGGAGAGAGTTGGGGGTTTAGAACCCGCGAAACGTACCGTTAGTGACGAGTTATTCTTTGAATCGAATGGCGGGATGATTTAGGGTCATTTTATAAACCATGCCCAAATCGATGCTTTTGCGATGGCAAATTTCTTTCTTTTTTTTTTTTTTCTTTTTTTTTGGTTATTTTATTTAATATAAATAATTACTTTCTCTTGATAAAATAATCATTTCCCTTTTTTTAGGATAGTGTTTAAGAATTAACTCGAAGATAAACACTAATATATAAGAGCCTTATATTGATAAATGTCAGGTGTCGTGATACAAAATAAAAATGAGTTATTGAATAAAATATCCATTCACTTTTAAAAATGACATAAATCTATTCTAATACCGCAGATAATGTTATGTCTCTCAATCTGGAAATATCTGAGGGAGGAGATGGATACTAAAACATTCCTCGGATGGGTGGAGGAGATAAAGGAGAACCTTCAAATGAAAAAAAGATAAAGAAAAAAGTGCTTAGTTTGGTTGAAAAAATTAACGTTTCTGATAAGTCTTTTTTCATTTTTAAAGCAAGAAGCAAAACTACAAGAATGCTTTATTTGATGACAAATCTAGTTCGATGGTTAGCCCTGACCACAATTTTTCTAGCAAGTTTTTTTGAACATTTTTTAGGATAAAAAGAAACCACTTTCATAGGCATTTTTTTTATTCTCTTTTCGATAGTTATTTTCTATCTTGATCTTTTTGTTTCTTGCTAATGTTTTAACCTAATTCATTCAAACAAATGCTCTAATGGCATAAATCGACTGAAAACGGCCAAGTGGAGTGCAAGTGCTAAAACCCTTCAGGCCTATGATGGGGCTGTAGGGCCCATGGTATCTAAATTGGAAACCGGTTTAGACTTTGGAGAATTTGGAGATGGGATGCACATTATGAAAAAATCAAGGGATGACTTAATCGAATAAAGAAACAAGAGAAAAGAGAAATCTACTAGGAACAAACATGGATACTGCCATCTCCTATCCTACAAAGAGGTCGAATTGACAACGTGAAAACTTAAGAATACTTGATTCACTACCAAAAATTTGGGACCAATGGGAGATTGCCTCCTTCATATTTTTCTCACCATTCTTGGCAATATCCCTTCCGTCTTTCTTTCTCGTTCGAACTTTATTGTAACTTTATCTTCTGAAAAACCATGGTGGTTAAGGATGTGGAATCTGAACATTCTAGACGAAGTTAAGCACTTCACGAGGCCGGCCTTCTTCGTATTAACAAAAACTTGCTTAAAAGAGGCATTGATCTCTCCCCCCGCCCATGCCATGTCTTGGTTTTCTGAGCGTGTGTTCCACGCTCTGTGGGCTTGTCTAAGACTAAGGATTTGCGGTTAGCCTCCTTTTTACATTATTGTACCGTGAAGTGTAAGTCTTGGTGGTATTTATCCTGAGTTGTTTACAGCCCTCAAGTCACATGAGTTGAATTTTATTATTATTATTATTTATTTTTTTTGGTGTCTTAGCTTGGGCTATTAGGAAAGATAAAAACAGTATGGTTTTTGACAAGGTGTCCAAGCAAATAGAACAAATTGCGGAGGATGTTGGGCTCTTTCTTGGGGAGTTTCAATAACATCAATCAACCAATTTTTCCTCTCCTAACAATAGTCGTATTCCCCTCTCCCACTAGGAGGCGCCTTCTACGGTCTCTAAAACTAAATGTTGATGCTATTATGGTGGAGGAGACTGCTTTCACGACAATCGGAGGTGTGTTTCGAGACTCATTTGGGACAATTGTGGCTGCTTTCGATAAAAGATCGGAGAATTCCTTGTCTCCTCTCATTGTTGAGTGCTTTATTTTGCGCGAGGGCCTGTATTTCATTGTGGCAAATGGCTTGAATATGAGTATTGCTAAATCGGATTCCAGTAATGTTGTTGCTGCAATTAAAAATGGGACTTCTTTGGCCTGCAAGGTCCTTTAATTTTTTATATTTGTAATCTTCTAAATGAGTAAATTTGTAATTGTAATGTAAGCCTTCCTATGTTAACGGAATGATCCATGTTTTTGCTCGTTTTGTCTTGTTTGCCCCTACCTTTATTTGGATTGATGTATTACCTTGCTGATTGTCCAGCTTGTCCGTTTGGCCGCTTTTTCAATCTAATGGAATTCATGTTCCCCTCAAAAACAAAAAAGTAATGATATCTTAGTAAACTTTGTAAGGTGAACTATGGAATGTAACCTACATATCGAGAACTATGGAATGTAACCTACATATCGAGAGTGAACCTTTATAAATTTTTGTGTCTCAATCTTTTTGATTACTTTCTATATTTTACGCTCACATTCTTACCTTTGATTGACAAGCCACTCTAGTCGACTGTCGGAAGAAATTCACTTCCAGATTTTACACTCTACAAAACTTATATGGGGCAAAAATTACTCTCCGTATGTATTTGCGAAATCATGCCCCCCCCTCAAAACATACAACTATTTTTTTTGTGGAGAATTTTATAGAACTTTAGTTGAAGCCTGTCGTTTATTTCAAAACTTTGATATTGTTTTACCGACTTGAAATAAATAATATATGTATATATATGGTAAAAGCTGCTTGGTATTATTTTAGATGATTTTGGAAATGTTTTTGTACCATTTTGAGGCAAAAATTTCAAAATATCTTGAGCGTTATTCTTCAAAAATTTTCAATTTTTAAAACAAAATCATTTTGAAAATACTACCAAAGAGAATCGCAAGTTGGTTTTCAAGTTTGTTGCCCTGTAAACGAAAACGGCAGGCAGTATTTACGCAATGTTTGGCGTCATTTACTTACTAAAACGACACAGAGTTTGCATACTTGCAAAATATTAAATCGCCTCTTAAACGTATAGAAACGACATGTATTTAATCTTCAGCAGCTGTTGTTTGTGAAACGGCGTGTCGTTTATACAATAAGTTTGTTGCCATTTTCCATTCAGAACCTTGCTTTCGTCATGTCACAACATGTCGCTTATTAGTTATTTCTGCTCTGCTCTTGTTTATCAAAACATATATAACGTTTTTATATAAAACAGCCCGTCGTTTTTTTAGAATTTCTTGCTCGTTCCTGCACGTTAATTTTTTTTTTTTTTTTTCCACTCAAAATAGCGCCAAGCAGACGTAAAGTGCAATATCATCTCTTAAAATAATAAAATTACACATATTTCACGTGGTAGACAGATTAGCTCTAGTGTAAAAAAAATGATTTAGGAACTAAATTTAATTTAACTTGAATGATTTTAATCCTCTCAAAC
>CAMOHE010054700.1:0-11591 GCA_946598075.1 Artocarpus hirsutus | reverse complement strand
GAGTTTTAAAATTTAACCTCGAATCAAAGCTTGAAAACGTTGTTTCTGTTGTTGAATCTTGTCCCCGAGCCTTCGATCTCCTAGCCCGAAGCTTGAAAACGAAATTTGTTTCAAAAATTTTTAAGAGATTGAGAGAGAGAACGAGAGAACCCGAGAGGAAGAGAGAGAGAGAGAGGTGAGCGAGAGAAGGAGAGAGGAAATGAGAGAAAGAGAGAGAGTGAAAATAAATAGAGAAAAAGAAAAAGCAGTTGTACAAAACTGCGTACAACAATACACTGTCTTCAAAAAATCAAATTACTTCATTGAAAGCTAAATTAACAATTAAAGCAATTTAGAATAATTAAAAATCACTAAAAGAATAAAATAACATAAGTTTTTCTTAATTTTCACAAAATAATCAATTCAAATTTAAATTACTCATTACGGCACACTAATCCACCATTTAATATTCTAATTACACTTAATTAACTTCGGGGTGTTACAGATGGATAATAAGACACGTACCGTATTGAGTTTTGCTACAGGTGCAAAAGTCTCCTGATAATCAATCCCATAAGACCGAGTGAACCCTCTAGCTACTAACCGAGCCTTGTATCTATCAATGCTCCCATCAGCCTTTTGCTTAACTGAGAATATCCATTTGCATCCCACAGTCTTCTTACGAGGTGGTAATATTGCTAGAACCCATGTGCCATTTTTCTCAAGTGCATTGTATTCCTCCAAGGTTGCTATTTGCCATTCAGGGACCTTCAGAGCTTCATAAACCGAACTGGGAATCATAATTTTGTCTTAGGAGGTTACAAATGCTCGGAATTTCTGTGACAAGTTTGAGTAGGAGATGTAACTTCGAAGTGGGTGTTGGGTACATGATCGAATGCCTTTCCTTTGAGCAATAGGCAGGTCTGACTGTGGACTAGAAACCGCCTCATCTTGTGCCCTTTTAGGATCAATTGGGCTCGGGAGAGTCTCTTGATTTTGCTGGCTTAGTTCGGGCTGTAGAGGTATTTTTCTTCTCGTGTAGACTTTTATTGCTTCATCAGGGAGATTGAGATGCTTTGGATAGACTACAGAAGTTGGACTTGTTTGAGGTGATGAATTTGGTGAGTTTGATGATTCTTGTGGGGTCATTTGTGTTTGTGTGAAAGGAACTGGGTCCGGTAGACTAGAGAGAGAAGAGTGAGGTGGACTTGACTCAATGAGGACTGACCAATCCCAATTTTGCAATTCATGTGTGTCATACACCCCTGAATTGCAGAATTGGGGAAGAATGGTTTATCTTCAAAAAATATGACATCCATGGTGTGGTAACATTTGCGTGTGGTAGGGGAGAAGCATTTGTAGCCTTTTTTATTGGCTGAGTACCCGATAAAAATACATTTAATGGCACGAGCATCAAGTTTGCCATGGTTTTGAGGGTGGACATGAATAAATGCAATGCAGCCAAAGAGTTTGAAAGGGATTTGGGACACTAGCCATGAGGTTGGGTAGATGCTATGGAAAGTTTGCAATGGTGACTTGAATTTGAGGACTCGTGAGGGCATTCTATTAATGAGATAAGTGGCTGTGAGAACTGCTTCACCCCAAAATTTCTTAGGGACGTTGGTTTGAAAAAGTAAGGATCGAGCAACTTCGAGTATGTGATGGTTTTTGTGTTCGGCCACACCATTTTGTTGAGGTGTGTCAACGCATGAACTTTGTTGAACAATACTGTGGGATTTGAGGTATGGACCAAGAGTACAATTGAAGAAATCTCTAGCATTGTCAGTTTTAAGGATTTGAATATTGGTTTTAAACTGGTTTTGAACCATAGCATGGAAATGTTGGAAAATATGGGTGGTCTCAGATTTTTCTTTCATAAGAAATGTCCAACGTAATCTGGTATGATTATCGACAGCAACAAAAACCATCGAGCACTAGTAATATTAGGGATCCTAGTTGGTCCCCAAATATCACCATGGATGAGGGAAAAAGGATGACTTGGTTTGTAAGGTTGTGGTGAGTAAGTGCTTCGAGTATGCTTTGCAAATTGACAAACTTCACAATGCAATAAATTGAGATTTTTATTAATGAATAAAGATGGAAACAATCGTTTCATGTACAAAAAATTAGGATGACTTAAACGAAAGTGCCACATCATAATTGCACAATCTTTATTTGACTGACCAACTGACTTAAGACTATGAACCGACCAACGTTGTGGACTGACTCGATTGTTATTTGAGAAGGAGTGGAGTGATGAATTGTTCACATCAAGAAGATAGAGGCCCGCACGAAGCTCAGCATTGTCAATCGTCCTCCCCGAGTTCAAGTCCTGAAATACACAATTTTTGGCAAAGAATTTAGTTTCACAATGGTGGTCACTGTTCAGTTTGCTAACTAAGATGAGATTACAGTCAAGATCAAGCACAAATAAAACAGAGTAGAGGGTAAGAGTGCTTGAGAGATGGATTGTTCCTGTCCCAGCCACTTTGGTGCGTGTACCATTGGCAATACGTATTGTTTGATGGCCATTGCAAGGAGAATAAGTTGTGAAAAGGGTTTTGTCACTTGTCATATGATTTGAAGCACCAGAGTCCACTATCCACGAAGAGGAGGGTGATTGGGCCACATGGAGTGCAAGATTACCCGAGCCATGTGTTGAATCATTCCCAGCATTAGTATGCATCGAATAAGCTGAGACATTAGCTTTACTAATAAGCTGCTGGAGTAATTCTAGCTGGTCCTTGGTGAAAGGTACCTGATTGTTGGATTGAGATGGCTCGGAGAAGGCTGAGTTTCCTCTAGACTCACGTTCTCGGCTTGACTTCCAATTTGGGGGCTTTCCATGCAATTTCCAGCATGTCTCTTTGAAGTGGCTTGGTTTCTTGCAATGGTCACACCAGGGACATCCTTTTCGTGACCGATTATCATTGGGATTTTGAGATATCCCGCGAGAAGCAAGTGCAATAGAGTCAGATGAATATGTGTGATCCTTAGTTGCAACAAGTGCTGAAACATCTGGGGCTGAGGAAGGATCGGAGTGTCCCAACATGACTCGCTTGCGGCTCTCCTCTCTGCGTACTTCGGAAAAGACTTCACGTAGACTTGGCTGTGGTTTTTTCCCTAGAATTCTGCCTCGCACCTCATCAAGAGACTTATCAAGACCCGTTAAGAACTTGAAGATACGCTTGGTTTCAACAATTTTTCTGAAATAAGCCCGGTCCTCTGGACACTTCCATTCGTGTGATTCAAAGAGATATAGTTGCTGCCAATTACGAGTAAGAGTCGTGAAATAGGTAGTGACTGAATTCTCTTCTTGTTTCAGGTCCTAAAGGATGTTCTCCACCTGGAAAAGTTCGGCTGTGTTTTCATTGCTGGAGAAAGTATCACGTGCAGCGTCCCATATCTCTTTGGCTGTGGTGTAGAGTAAAAAATTCTCTCCTATCTCGGTTGTCATTGAACTGATCAACCAAGACATAACAAGATTATTTTCAGCCCTTCACGTTCTGAATTCAGGATCACTTGAATTAGATTGAATGGTTGCACCAGTGAGGTAGTCATCTCTGCTTCGTCCACTTATGAACATCATGATTGACTGGGACCATTGGAGATAGTTATGGCCGTTGAGTTTGTGACAAATGACGGGGAAGAGACTGTTTTCAGTTGCAGCCGGAGTTGATCGTGGAATGATAGGAACATTAGGAGATAGATTGGATGCTGATGAGTCCCTGGAGGTTTGTTCGGATTCAGCCATGGGATGAGAGCATATTAGGGATGACGGTTGAGAGGTTGAGAATTGGATTTTAATGCTCTGTTTTCTAACTCGGGAACAGAGCAAAACAGAGTAGAAGAGACCAGAGGCAAGAATGAAGAATGGTGAGATAAGGAATGGACTGTGATTGACTATAAAAACTAGAGTTTGAGAACCTAGCTCGGATACCATGAAGCAGAGTGATATTTAGGAGAAAATGTGATATATTAATCTCAAAGACTACAGGTATATATATATACAAGAGGATCCGTAAATCAACTCCTAGAAAATAGGAACTACTTCACTTTTCTATGATACAAAATCCTAACTGAATATACAGATTATTATTCCTAGGAAATTAATAAAAAATCTAGTAAACTAACTCCTAAAATTCAGAGCATAATTATAGGAAATAAACTACTCCTCTAATCGGCTAGTTTGTTTTCCTACAGTGTCCATTGCGTTGATTTACATACTTTTTGCTGGAATTGGTTTCCACATTTTTTAATTTTGAAAAGATTCAGATACTCATGTTTTATTTTATTATATTTTCTCTTCCCATGAATGTGTATGCATTTCTTTTCCGATGCACGCCATTAATAATTGTAATGCAATTATCCCTGCTTCGCTTTTGTCATGTTTAAGTCGTTTATGCAACAGGGTGACCAAAAATTATTTCGAGAACCTAGTTCGGGCATTAGAGAATGGCCTATCAGATGTGGACTCCCAAGGAGCTTGCAGCGGAACGTCGAGCACAAAAAACATAGCCGGAACCAGCAAAGGGAAAGCTGGGAGAGGAAAGGGTAATAGTCGAACCGGTGTGTCGAGCAAAAATGTTGACAATTCGGGTTCAGGTTATTGGTCCTGTGATTACTGTACCTTTTCCAATACCAAGCCTTCCACTACATGCCAGATGTGCCAGCAACGGCGGTAGTCTCTTTAAAATGGTTAAACAATCCGACACCCAACAAAAAAAGATAAAGACAAAAGAAAAATGGCCTTTTTTTTCATGCTCGCACAGGAGTTGATGGATTCCTGGTGTCTGAGTCCATGTTGTCGTGTGTGAGGTATAGAAACAATTGCGGGGAAAATAGCGGTTGGCCTCCGTGTGATCATGCGTGTTGGTGTAAACACCGTATTACCATTCTGTATATAGTGAAACCCGTCTTATGTACCATTTTCTATGGATTGGGGTTGTGCAACCAGCTTTTACTTTTGCTTATATTGTAAATATATATCTATATATATTATATTTTACGTATTGCCTGAAAATGGAAATTTAACTTGTTTTCCACACACGCACAGAGACTGCATAAGAAATTTGATCATACAAATAATATATGTATCATGGCTAATCCAAAGCTTGACTTTTTTTCTTTTAAATTTGTCTATGAATTTAACATAAATTTTTGTTTATAAGTCTGGTATTTGAAGTAAATTTTCATATGCCAATAGCGCACATTTTTCACTAGTAAATAAAGGATTTGCCCAGTAAATAAAGAATTCAAGGGAGTTCACAATTCAATTTATCTGGTAAATCAACTTATGCGTTGACGTTTTTTCGCCAAGAAAGAATTTACCAATTTCTTTGCCAGGCTCCAACACTTGAAAAATCCCCATATTTATTGGAAACCTGAAAATTTCCCCAAATTATGAAAATCAAACGTATAAACTAAATCTCACATTGTTGCTTTCATAATTTGAAAGCTAATAAAGAAGGTGATACTGCTGACGCTGCAGAGTGCGTGATGACGGCAATGTAGAACACACAGAATTGCTTCTTCACAAGAAAAGCAATGAAGGTCCTGGCAACGGCAACAACAATAATCTCCCTCCCGTAAGCCTAAGAAGATGGCAATTCATGGGTAGAGTTTGACTTTGACAACTTCGGCCGCTATATCTTCTTTGATAGGCTTTTTCACACCAGTCCCTCTTATACTTATCACTTTTTGCAATTTGCCCTCTGAATGTTTTAATTTTAGCAATTTGTCCCCTTGTACTTACAAATTTATGGTAAATTACCCATCAAAAAATTGTTTTACTTTTTTTTAATCAAAATTGACTTGTGATTCGCATATGTATAGTTAATTAAGAGCACAATAGGTAGGTCTTTTCTTATGAATGTTGAACCAACTTTATATTCAAAACAAAGTAAATTTAAAGTCTTTTATTTTCGTAAAACTTAATTCAACATCTTAATCACAATAAATTTGAGTTAATATATAAATTGTAATTAAAATTCTTAAGTCGAAACAATTTTGGGTTAAAATATATAAAAAAAGGTTATTCATGTCATTGATCAACGATTTGTGGCTTTACAGTGTTAGTTATTGCTTTTGAGCTACTAGCTCAGTCAACCAGATATTTCCATCGCCTAAAGAGGATTTGTCAAAGAGCCATTTATGTGCTCAATCATTGGCGTTGCTAGGTGAGAGTTCAATTTTGAAACTTTGGTTGAGCATTTCATCTTTAAGTTACTTACGGAACCAATTACTTATTGAGGTTGTGGATTTCCTACAATTTGTGGTTGTGCAAGTCAAAATATGTAATTATATTTTCTTCATTTAGAATACAATATCCGCTTTCCAAAGGAATAAAAAACTACACTAGGTTTTGACTTTAATTAAAAATTCATTTTTGCTACTCTTTTGGCTTTGAAAGGATGTGAATTCATTCCAAGCATTTCAGGTGTTTGCTGCTGCTAGTGCAAAAGACACTTCGAACAACGACTTTATGTAGTTGATAAAACACTAACTGATCAATTTCAAATATTTATGCAATTTTTCATTAGCATGAATCATATTTTTAACTAAAATAAATGCATCTGATCAAGATACATTATTGTAGTAAACATTATTTACCTCATAATATTTACATAACATAACCAAACCTAATATTTACTTAGTAAATATGTTATTTACTTAACATTTACTAATTTATTTACTTTGCAATAAATGAATTAGTAAATAAATAAAATAGTTAGAAGAAAATAATTTTTCTAGTATTTACTAAGTAAATAAAGCGTTTACCAAGTATTATATAAGTTTTAGCATCTAAATACCTAATATTAACCGATTCCTTCATTTCCTTACTAAATACATTATTTAACAATTTTATACCTTATAAATACTTCTTTTACCTGTCATATATCAATTTCTATATGTAATAAATGCTTTATTTAATTAGTATTACTTCTTTACTAATTTTTTCTCTCTCAAAAAATGTATTTCACCAATTTATTCCTTTAATTGATAAAATAGTTTCTAAAAAGGGAAAAAAACAAAAACAAGATCAACCCCTAAATCCACAAACTACCCCATTTGTGAAAAACCTAACCCTTGTAAAATTTACACACATACATATAGATAGAGGATACAGTCCAACAGTGAGGATTGTCTTGTCACGCCCCAGAGTACGGGAGGTAATGTTGCGGCTTATTTAAGTTAATTAAGTAAAACTTTAAGTTAAAACACTAGTTTAAGAATTTAATTAATTAAAAAAATGATAATTTAAAACCCTTTTTAAACAAGCAAATATTTATAATGGTTAAACAAATAAGATGAAACAAATGAAATAAAATAATAAAGAAAGAGAAAACACATGTTGGGTCCCACCGACCCTACAACTTGTGCACACATATAGTATCGATAATATTTAGATTATAACCACAATCCAAAATAGAAAGAGAAGTTAAAATAATACATGTCTTGTTTAATTTGTTCAACTTGTTCAACAACCTACTCAGGTCTTCTACTAATCATAAATCCTGTTTATGGACCCTTTGTCAACCCTAAACTATACTCCACCTAGGGTAAAGATTTTTAAAAACAAATAAAACGTGAGTGAAAGGCTCAGTAGGACTATATTTCAAAAACAGGTACATAATTGAAATACAAATTTACCTTTCAAAGAAATAATTAGAAAACAAAGTTAAATAAATAAATTCTTTCGACTAAATCTCATTAAAACAGTTCGTCCAGAAAGTACCTTTTATCTTTCTTGGGCAAACCATATATACATCACCACCGTAGTAGCCTAGCTGGGTTTCAAGACCTGCCCCCAAGGTTGCGCTACACAACCCGATCTCTGATATGTCATCATGCCCATTTATATATTTCTATTAATTCTTAAAAATCTCTTTTTACCGAGTATTTTATTTACATTCATTATGAGGTTTATTATGAAAATCACCTCGATCTATAGTTTATGAAAAACACTCAATGAAAATCCTTTTTAATCAATCGTTGAAAACATTTTGGAAGAAATCATTTTTAAGGCCAAAATCATTTGAAAACTTGGCTACCAAGGAAAGGGGTAGAAGTCCTACCTTAATATTCATGCCGGTGTCTCATACTGCAGTCTCAGTTCGCTATACGTTAGCTCCGCGGAACCACAAACAACCTTAAATAGGAGCTAGGTTTATTAGTATTTATTTTAAGATATCTTACGTTGCTAAACTATCTCATAGTGTCTTAGTGTATCATTTAAGTTTATAAAGTCAAACTGAAGGTTTAAAATCTCTATCGGGGTTCTAAACAGTGAAAACAAGTGAAAAAGGACAAATTTTCACTAACTTGATCAGCTTGTCGGCCTCCTTGGTTTGGCCTGCCGAACTATGCAGTTCGGCCTGTCAACAAATTAGGTCCGGCCTGCCGGTCGTATGAGTCCGGCCTACCGAACTCATGAATCCGGCCTGCCAAACTTCAAGTTTGGCCTACCAAACTAGAAAATTCTGGAATTTTTTAGGCATTGGTTTCGGCCTCTCTGAGCCCAAATTCTCATTTCAACTTGTCTTTCTCAATTCCCAGGCATGAAAAACACTCATAGATGATAAAAAAACATAATAGAACATTTCTAAACTAGTTTAAACAAAATTTGCATAGAAAATCCAATAAAATCCAAAAATGAGGAAAAATAAAGAAAAATAAAAAAATCTTAATTTAAATCCATTTTTCTTCAAACTAAGCTTAGATTCTAGTTATTTTAAGTTTTTCTAACTTAGATTAAAGGTTTTCTAAGCTTAAGAAAGCTTGGATTTCAAAATGCTAAGAAAATTAAAAAATTTAGAAAAAGTTTAGAATTTGAAAACTAACCTTGATTTAAGCTTTAAATCGAAGTTGCGGTTGTTAAATCACGTTCCCAAGCTTCCAATTTGGCTGAGGATTGAAGTCTAAACTCAAAAATTTTTTGAATCAAAAGAGAGAAAAGAGAGAGGGAGCGAGGTAGAGAGAGAGAGAGAGTGAGAGAGAATGAGAATGAGAGGAAGAGAGTGAGGGAAAGAAATAAATAGGGAGAGGGAGAGCAAAACTAATGAGGAGAAACTGTGTGCCATCCACAGTTTTGAAAAGGACGTGGTTGGTATTTGTGAAATTGTTTTGTTTCAAAATTCAAAATAATAAAGAAAAATAGTTAAGAGTAATTTAAAAAATCATTAAAATAATTAAATATAACATTAATTTAGAAATACCACAAAATAGTCAAATTAAGTTTAAAACATTCATCAGGGCACACTAATCCATCATTTTACATACTAATAACATTTAATTAATTTTAGGGCATTACAGCTTTCCACCCCTAAAAGAAATTTTGCCCTCGAAATTACAAATCATTTCAAAAACAAAACAAATGCAGATACAACTCCCACATAGCCTATTCTAATTCCCAGGTGGCTTCATCAACCCCGTGATGTTGCCACTCGACCATCACTAACAGTATATTGCGACGTCGCAAGCAAATCACTTTACAATCAATAATCTAAACTAGCACTTCCTCGTATGTTGTGTCTACCTAAACCTGTACATCGTGGAATGAGATTATCTTGTTCTGCTTAGGCAGACACTTTCGAAGCATCGATATATGGAATATGTCGTAAACATGAGAAAGCTCGGGAGGAAGATTGAGTCGATAAGCAACTACACTGACGCGCTGAGTAATCTCAAACGGTCCAACATACCTCGATGCAAGCTTACCACTTACTCCGAATCATGTGATGCCTTTACGAGGTGATACTTTAAAGAGAACAAAATCTTCTACCTCGAATTCCAAGGGTCAGCGTCTTCTATCTGCGTAGCTCTTCTACCTACTCTAAGCTACCTTCAATCGATCCCGTATCATGATGACTTTTTCGTTGCTGTCGTGAATCTCATCTGGTCCAAGAATAATCATATCTTTCGGTTTTGCCCAACACACAAGTGACCGACACGGTTGTCCATACAGTGCTTCAAACGGTGCCATGCCAATACTCAATTGGTCGCTGTTATTGTATGCAAACTCTGCCAGATGCAAATATTTCTTCCAATTTTTATCAAAGTCTAACGCACATGTACATAACATGTTCTCGAGGATCTGAATGACTTGCTTAGATTGTCCATCATTCTAAGGATGAAATGCCATGTTAAAATTCAAATTCATTCCTAAGGCCTCCTGAAAGTTCCTCCAATACTTGGCGTTGAACCGAGTGTCCCCATCAGATGTGATGGATAAAGGAACTCGGTGCAACCACACTATGTTTTGTAGGTACAATTCTTCGAGAACTCTCCTCGAGCAAGTTGACCTAAAAGGAATGAAATCGCCCACTTCGTTAACCTGTCAACCACAACCCAAATTGCATCGTGCCTTTGCTCTGTCCTTGGCAATCTAGAAAGAAAATCCATCGTGATGTGCTCCCATTTCCACCCTGGAATAAGAAGTGGTTGAAGCTAACATGCCGGCTTCAGGTGCTCGGCCTTCACCTAAAGACAAGTCGCACACTTGGCCACGTATTCTCAGACATCCTTCTTCATGCCTCTCCACCAATATTGCCTCTTTAGATCATGATACATCTTCATGCTCCTCGGATGAATGGTGAACTGAGACTTGTGGGCTTCATCTATCACGGCCTTCGTCACATATGCGATTGCTAGAATTGCAAAATGCTTCTTGAAGTACAGTGATCCATCAACATGTATCCTTTATTCTTCAAATTTCTCTCCTTTTTGAATCCACGTCCAATTCCCCACAGATGTGGGTCTTGTCATTGATTCTATTTCACCATCTAAATAAGAGTTGGGGTCATCTCCATATGGTACACTAAAACTCGATCGTAGTCTTCATAGTATTGCTGCCCGTACTCACTCACTGTTGCATCCCTTTTTCAATCCTCGAGAGCTAAATAAGCAAGAATCCCTGAAGACTTCTAGAAAAGCACATCCACAACAACATTAGCTTTCCCAAGATGGTACTGTAGTGCAAAATCATAGTCTTTCATGTATTCCATCCACCTTTGCTGCTTCAATTTCAGATCTCTTGAGTGAACAGATACTTCAAACACTTGTGGTCGAAGAAAACCTAAAACGTCACCCCATACGGATAGTGTCACGCCCCGGAGTACGGGAGATGACGTGGTAGTTTAATTAAGTTAATTAATTAAAGATTTAGTTAAAAACAGGGTTTTAAAATTTGAATTTATAATTAAAAGTGATAATTTTAAAATTTGTTTAAGTAGAATAATTTAAGGAATTAAAAGTAAACCATTATGATAATTAAACAATAAAAATAACATTAAACGATTAAATATGGGGTGGAACGCATATGGTTCCCACTGGCCTACATATTGTGCACACACATATAGTACTGACAATATTATGATACAACCACAGTCCAGAATAAAAGAATAAGTTAAAATCTTACATGCCTTGAATTATAATTTAACCTACCAAATCCTTCTACTGGTCGTGAGTCCGGTCGGCGGACTCTTCTCCAATCCTATGTTGATATCCACCTAGGGTTAAGATTTTAAAACAAATAAAAATGTGAGCGAAAGGTTCATTAGGACTATATTTGAAAATTATTCAATTTTAAAAGAAATTTTGTAAATCAAATA
>CAMOHE010054699.1:11710-37911 GCA_946598075.1 Artocarpus hirsutus | reverse complement strand
AAGTGGAGTGGTGGGTTAGGTAAGCTTAATTGATTATTTAAAGTGCAATGATGATATTGGAAGCATATTTTATGGGTACTTTGGCCTTTCTTGTAAGAAAAGCTTAAGCAGGTAAATTTTATACTGCCAGTAATAATTAACATAGCTGATAGGAAATCTTATTACTTGATCAATCCTCTCCTATTTCTCCAAATACTATGACACGCTAATCACAGTATGAACCAATAACGATCAAAGTTTAATCGCATATTGTTTTTCACTACATTAAGTCTAAAAATTTATTTTAAACTTAATAAAAATCTAAATGTGACTTTTTCGGTATCTAAACTCTGTAATAACATAGTTTTTAACAGTGTCACTATCAGAGTTTGCATAATATTTTCTGTCGTTACGGCTACTCGTGTAGCTCCATTTTTTACTAATTTGGCAATTAAGGATCTAATTCACGTTAGAGTGTTTCTCGATACACTGCTAACTTATTATTGTACTTGAAAACTCTCATAGTTAAATTTCTCAAGTCTTTTATAGATAAATTCTTCCATCTTAGTAACGGTTGAATTTATCAATTCATTTATTGAATTTCGATAGTTAATTAACTTAACTATATAATCCATTATAGAATTTTTGGAATATTCGTATATTAATTCCATAAATTCTTTACTTACAAAATTCATACATAATGTTTCGAGGAAAATCCTTGATTTAAATATGTAAATTACATTATTTAATTCTAGGATTTTTCTCAGTCATTACACTCCCAAAGTACTCCACAAGGTTGACCTTTCGAGGGGTCATGACACTTGCCACCTATACCTAACAAAACCTGATGGGACACACGGATTGCAGGTCAAACCCACTTAATACTCAGTTTAAGTGGTGGCCTATAAATTGAGCGCATTTAAAGAAAATGTGTTCTTTTGCATCTAGGTTTGCTCCTAAACTTGGCCGAACAGGTACCTGACTTGAGCGTCGTATAGCATTTGGCCGACACCACACTGATATCCCCTTATTCTCTGAGGCGTCTCTCTCCTTATGTAGGTCCACCTCGGGAAGTCAGGACGAGCAAGGAAGATTGTCCAACCAGCGTGCGCAGCCACACGTGGTGTTAAACACTAGCGAAACGAAGTAGAGCATCAACAAAGACGTTTCTTGGATTAATTGCTATTATACTTGCGAATGTTTATGCTATTGGACACAATCATATTTATGATGGCGATATTGACAGGTATGCTTTCAAGTATGTGTGTGTGTATGTGTGTGTGTGTGTGTGTGTGTGTGTATAATCAGATTTAAATACTTATTTTGTTTCACATCTATATGCATTTTAATGAGAAAATGGTACTGGGGAAAAATGACTATAAAGTAGTTCCAAAACTTTAAAAAAAAATCTTAAAAGGAAGAAGGAGAAACTTGTGAAAACATGAGTTTATAATTCGCGATTTATGAATTTCTTTCGAATGATCAGCCTCAGCCTATATATTCCTATCTACCTTAGAGACTCTCACGCGATTTAAAAAAAAAAAAAAAGGCTTATATCTATATTATTGCCTTTGGAATGTATTGTTCATGTTCATTGCACTTTCACTAACTTCTCAACAACTGTAATCAAAGTGGTGGTTTTACAAAACTAATTAAATAGGTGCAAATGTGCTTTTATTTTCAAGTTTAAAGTGTTTTTATTTTCATTAATTTTTTTTTTCTTTGATGGCAAAAAGTCATTTAGCTTGTCTTGTCTTTATGCTATATTCTCAATATCAATAAGCCTTACTTACCCATACCAGCAGGGGATCTTTCAATGAAACAAGCAGGGTTTTTGACTATATTTAAATTACTTGCTGGTTTGTGGATTTTGCAGTTGACGAATGCCGACCTAATCACTATTTCTCTCTATTGTCTTGGTCTTTTCTTTGCCACTTTCTACTCGGCTTCTCCCATTAGGTTCAAGAGATCTTCTCTTGCAACATCAATTTTTCTTCCTTTGGCATTATTCTCTTCCCATCTTCTGAATTTTGTAACGAAATTATATTTTGATATATAAACTGTATTGGGTCATTGAAAGTTTCGTGGTCCTTAAAAAATTATTAAAAAAAATTGTTTGAAAAGTTGAGTTACATATATTGTCTGAAAAATATTGTTGTAATGGATCCGCCGTCAAGTTGTCATAAGTTGGGAACGAATTTTTTTCTTTCTGTAAAAGATTTAATGGGCTATCCTCACGCACGCACGGCAGAACATACTTTTTCTTCGTTTTTAGGCTTCTTTTCTTTTCTTTTCTTTTCTTTCCTCCCTTTTATTTGGCTTGCAAATAGGTGACGTACGCAGTGGAGAAATACTTTATTCTTAATGCATGAGAAACACTTTGGTGTTGGAAGCGATTTGTCTTGTTATTTTGTGCTAATTATGTTGAAGTGAAGTTTGGTTTATGTCGTGGTTTTTCATTTTGTTGTCGTTTATTTTTGACATTGTCATTTACATATGACATGTCGTGTATGAAGTGTAATCGTTCTTCTGGAGCAAAAAATAAAAAAAAAAATTAAAAAATAAATATCATAATATTTGATAGAGAAAGCAAATCGTGCACATCTCGGTATTTTAAAATGTGGGTATACTTTACGCTACTAAAGCCTCCCGTTGGAGTTCCATTTCGGTGGAGGTGTGCACAATTCTACGTATAAAACCAACTTTTTTCTTTTTAATTCTTCGTTCTCTGTTATTCAAATTAGTTCTTGACAAATTATCGTAAGAGTTTCAAATAACTTTCAGATTGTGTAGACAAAAAGAGACAAAGACTTTATATTAATTAATATTTTCCTAAGAAATTTCGTTTTCGGATTTGAAAATGCTCTACGGTCCCCCAATTGTTTTTATCATTATTTTTCGTGTATTATTTGGAGCGGTCATTTGCATCTAAAATGATCTCACCGATGTTGAAGGTGATATGAAGTAAGTTGTACTTTTTATAACGTGTCATCACATATCTATTCCTGAACACAAAGTTTCTGAATTTTCAAATTTGATAACCCTTTAGATCTTGATGTATTTTTTAGCCTCTATCTTTATCTTTAGCATCGTTTCAAAGTACAATATACAACAATATTACAGGCATACCATTCGAACATTTGCTGCTAAATTCGGACTTAGAAACACTGCATTTTTTTTTTTTTTTGGCACTGGGATGCTACTCATAAATTACATTGGAGCTACAATGGCGACCATTTACATGCCTCGGGTAATTGATTCTCCCTCTTAGAAGCTTATGTAAGTTTTTGAGAAAAATTTGCATAAATAGTTTATATATATATTAAACTAATTTAGAAAAAAAAATGTATTCTCATATATAGTTTATCAATTACAAAAGGTAAATTATTAATTTACAAAAAAGTAAATCACGAATTTACTCCTAATAAGTGGCAAAAATCATAGATCTACCCAAGGACCTGATTATATACCGTGCAAGAATTAGACATGAAATAAAATAAAATATTTTTTTGCACATTTTTTAGAAGGGTTTCGTCGCAGTTTCCTTTTCCTTTTGATTATCTCTTTTCTCTTTTGTTTTTTCTTTACTTAATCCTTATTTTTGTGAAGAATAAGAACTATATTTTCTACTAATAAAGTAGGAAATTAAGAATCCCTTTGATTACTTGCTATATATTTTCACATAAAAAATGGGAAGAATAAAAACTGATAGACAAATTCTTTTTTTATTTTTTGCTTGAAGGCTTTCAAGTCTTAGTTGATGTTGCCCGCTCATTCAATCTTTGCATTGTGGC
This sequence comes from Artocarpus hirsutus, assembly GCA_946598075.1. Classification (NCBI taxonomy): domain Eukaryota; kingdom Viridiplantae; phylum Streptophyta; class Magnoliopsida; order Rosales; family Moraceae; genus Artocarpus; species Artocarpus hirsutus. Next base: position 34,138 of record CAMOHE010054699.1, on the reverse strand, counting down.
TACTTTTTTAGGTTTGTCAAACATAAATTAAAAAAATAAATAAATTAAACTAAACTAATTGGCACTGTTAGTTCCCAGATTATAAGCATTCTAGCAATTTAGTTAAATTAAACTAAAAAGAACACTTTTATCATCCTTTTTTTTGTCCTTTTTCACGCTAGGAAGTTAGACAAAGAAAATTATAGCAAGGTAATTATTTATAGTTTCTTGTCAAGTACTTTTTGTCCTAGTGGACTTTGATCAATATTCATAGTTTGACTTTTTCATACATGCAGGAAGCAAGCACAAATTTATATCGATTCATGTGGAAGCTTCCTAAGTTGGAGTATCTCTTATTTCCGTTCATATAATAGGCTACTAAAAAAATTACTAATCTTGTTTCTTTTATGCTAGAGTGGAGAGGAAAAGATATTGATCATGTGTGCAATGTGCAATGTAAAGACAATGCCTATTTTCTTTCTCTAAGAAATTCATAAATAGTCCGTAATTCTGTTTTTCCTCATTTTAAACATACAAAGCTGTGTAGTTAAACTAATTTGTTTATAAGTTATATGATTAAACTCAGTTGGTTAACTGTTAAATACACTTTTATACATAATAATCCTTGCATCAAAACAGTTGGAAGTTATAGAACAAAAAATTACTAGCAGTGAATAATAAGCGAAGATTGAAACTTTTTGAGGACTACAGTTGATATTTGTATGTGAATATAGAGAGCGAAGCCTTTTAAAGGTAAGCATCTATTGTGTCGCACAACAAGAGAAGGGTGGTCCACATAATAGCACAACAAGTATTAAGCATAACATCTTTCTTAAGATCCTTGATAACCAATAATGATAAGAGAGGAAAACTATCATCGGAAGCAACTAGTACATCTCAACAAGATTAGCACCTATTAGTCACTTCATCCTTTACCCAGCCCTCAACTCAATTTTGTTAATAATAATGAAAAATTGCAAGAGGGAATAAACAAGTTCAAATAGCAGGACCGATGGCTTGGAGATGTAAGACAAAAATCTTTAAAAAACTGTTTTCACTATGGCTAAAACAGCAAAAGAAAAATTGGGAAGAACAAAAGGAACCTTTTGAATATAAGGATCTACTCTCTTAATTAAGAAATTAAGAGATGTCTCATCAAAACCTCTTTTTAGTAAAAACTAGAGAGAAACCTAGGAGAAGAAAAAATAGTGCATGATCCAATCCAATCTTTAATATAAAATTATAAAAATTGCTACACATTTATGGAAGTTCCAACAGCTTGAATTCTCTAGAACTACTTAGGAAACAAGTAAAACTTCTGGTCAATATTTCGTGTAAAAAGAATTTCCTAGAGTCTTGGACATTAACCAAAAATTGTAGTCGGCTAGTATTATTCCACTAAAATATCAAGCCTATAAATAGGTACGTAATATGCTTTGTATGTAACTAAGCTGCAAACAATACAACTACAAACAACAAGCTCTAGTTTCAATAAATAAAGCCTTCTCTATATTATAAGCACGTTTCCATCCACTTTCTCTCATAAGTTCGTTCTCCTATTGTCCAACCAATACCATATACACTACAAAAACACCTGTCAACTTGTCTCCCATTACAAATTACTCCCCACTATACAACAAAACTTTCACCAACTTCGTAAGCATTGTTTGATTCTCTAACATATACGTACTAACGTCTCGCACATAGTCCGCTAGATATTTTATTAACTTAAAAGTCATCATCACACACAACATCCAATATCATTATCACTATAGCATAAGGCCCACGTACACTTCATCAACATTTGTTATTTTATAAACAAAAATTTCAACAATGGTATTAGAGTCAGGCTGATCATCTATAGACGTAGTATGTTTACACTATGGCAAATTCTAATCAATCTACTTCCTTTCACGTTCTAATTTTTTTTGGAGAAAATTATGATTTTTGGTCCATTAAAATGAAGACAAACTTTCGCTCCTAAGATTTATGGGACATTGTCTTTAAGGAATATACTATCTCTGATGACACTTATGAATTAAATGCATTACAAAAGAAGGAGCTCAAAAAGAATCAATACTGCGAATCTCAAGCATTGTTCGTGCCACAACAAGCCTTGGTAGAGAAAAATTTTCCAAGAATTGTGGGAGCCACAAGTGCTAAGGATGCATGGGATACGTTGCAGGAGGAGTTTCAAGGCAATGCTAAGATACACATCGTGAAACTTCAAACTTTACGAAGAGATTTTGAAAATATAAAAAATAAAAGATTCGGAGATTGCTCAAGATTATTATTCAAGAGTAAAGAAATAGTAATCAATTTAGAGCCCATGAAGAAAATATTTCAGATAAAAAACTTGTTGAAAAAATACTGATAAGCGTTACAGAAAAATACTACACAATTGTTACAACTATAGAATAGTCTAAAGACATAGAAAAAATGTCTGTAACAGAATTAATGGGCTCTCTAGAAGCTTTTGAAAAATGATAGAGTAGGTGCAATGAAAATTATACAGAAAGTGCCTTTCAATCTAAAATTAATAAGCTGTTAGTCATAGTGCCCTAAAGAATAAAATGTTGTAATATGTTTTTGGAGACATTTTATCAATAAAGAGTTTATTTACTATTCATATACCAAATGTTGTCTTCTTTAGGTTCATTTTTGTTAAATATATGATAAGCAAACAAAAGTCTAAGACTATCAGTCTAAACCTTTAAGAATCACGTATATGGTGGACAAATTGTGCAGAAGATATAAATTTTAAAGGTAATGGTATAAATCATAAGATCCGTAATTGAGGGAATAAAATTAGGCGCTTTATTCATATTAAGATTGTTATGTTGTTTACAACTCTAACAGAAGATAGCTTGTCTTGGTCATCGGAATGGGACTTCATGAGTAGAAACATTGGTACATTGTCATAGGTGATGATGTATTAGATCGGGACAAAAAGTTGAATTGATTTGGTTTAATAATTCTATTTGTATAATCAAGTCAATTTAGATAATCATATATATTGTATCTTAATCCTAAAATAACTAATGGGTCCATTCTCTTGACTTATGTCTTTTGATATACCAAAAGATAACATCTTGATTTAATGATGGAATTCATACAAGTACGTTAGAGGCATGACTTTTGATTGACGTAGATTAGACTATATATTCATAGATATAGAGTCTATAGCTCTTTTTGTAGAGTTTAATGATATTCTTTTATATGCATTATCTTGAAATTGAAAGACTAGAGCACTCAACTATTTGGATACATAAGTATAACCGAATGGTATACTATCTATAGATAGTAAGTATTCTAATTGTGTGATAATGGAACTTAAGATAAAATAATTTAGAAGGTAAAACAAGATTTATCCTTACGCTGATTATGAATATACTATGGGGATGTAACACATTATGATATGTCATAGACGGTTAGCTTATTGAAGCTTCGTAATTTTATATTATTCAAAAGTGCAACTTTAAGCTTTTAGTGGAGTAGTGTTAGAGTTGATAATTATAAAATATGTATCTGGGATTTTGTATTTTATAATAATAAGAGCTTGAACTATACAGGTCTATCCAGTCCCATTTGCAAGTTTATTATAAATCTTATAATAATACGGCGTGTTTTTTCTATATATTGGTGACTTATGTTAAATTATTAGATTGGCTGAAATTCAATGAGATTGGATTTAATAATTCATATTAGATTATTGGTTAAATTAATTTTGTAAATTAATTCAAGATAAATATGTTGAATTATCTAGATAATATTTTATTTTTGATGGAATTATCTAGATATGACTATTTTAATTAGTTAACTTCTCTATTGGGTTATTTGATTTAAAACTGAGACTCTATTTAAGATTCTCGGGTAGAAAATAAGATATTCTCAGGCACTAAAATTATCGCAAGTTCAGTAGGCTGATGGGAAACTTTGGCCCGTTGATGGAGTAAGTTCGGCAGGCCGATGGAAATATTCAGCCCGATGATTGTGTAATAATCTATATACGCATTTTAGTGGTGTTTTTCATCATAAGTTGATCCAGACTTGAATTTTGAGGCCTAATCTGATAATGTTTAACCCCAAATTAAACCATATAAATAGGGGGCGAGTTTTCTCAGTTATTCAGATCATTGGAGAAGCATAGAGTAAGTACTCTAGTTTGAGAAACTCTAAAACTTCCTAAGAGCTATTATTCAACATCAAGAACCTTAGCTCTAGGTCTTCTCAAGTGGTTAGAAGAAGAGTTATCGGATGAAGAGTTGTACGACGTGTGACCACCCACACTCCAATCGTGGATAGAGAATATCAAAGAAGACCAGTTGGTTGAGGCTCTTTTGGAACATTCTTCTATACATAGATTTGAGCCTACTTCGGTATAGAAAAGAGGTTAGTTAGATCTGTTATTAATTTATGCATTTAACATGTCACACTCGTGTTTTGAAAAATACTCTGATTTAAAAATTTTTAAGTTGTGTACTCGTTTTCCATCAATTGGTATTAGAGCTAGGTTTTTATGTTGATTTCGGGTTTGTGATCATGCTATATACATGGATTATGTGATCTTATTCTCTTCTATACTTGAATTTAATTTTTTTTAGAGAGTTAACACTCTAAGGATTCTATATAATTTAGTGTTGTCATGACATCATATGGTGAATGTTTAATTAATTATGGTTGATTAAATTATTATTTAATTATTTATTAATTAATTAATTTGTACCAGTTATAGTTCCTTAGAGGTTAGAATGTTTATCAAGGTTTTTCATGTAATTAGATGGAGGTATACCGTCACCGTCTTGGAATTATTATTTAAATTTTAAATTTGTAAAATTTTATAATTAAATAATTATTTCAATTGAAGACGGATCTAGGAAATAGAGATAATAGGAGTTCTATTGTTTTTCTGTGTTTATAAATTTTTTATGTTTTTGAATTGTTGAAAATAGGATTGAAAAACAACCTAAACACTAATTTTTGGAAAAATACTGATTTAACTCATTCGGCAAGCCGAACAGGCCGAACTTCCAAAAAAAAATGATAGAGGCAATAAACACACATCTAAAGAATTTAATAAGTTTTGCGAAGATGAAGGCGTAGAGCTTCAACTCACAATCGGATATGCTCCTGAGCAAAATGGAGTATCTGAAAACACATAAGCATCAAATATCACTTCATCAGAGAAGCCGATACTAACAAAGAAATAAAGCTCACGCACTGCCAGACTGAAGAACAGTGAGCAGATATTTTCACAAAAATGCTACCAAGAGCTAAATTTGATTTACTACGCAGCATGATCGGAGTTACCAAAATGTGTATCAAGGAGGAGTCTTAAAATTGCTACACATTTCTAGAAGCTCCAACAACTAGAATTCTCTAGAACTCCTTGGGAAACAAGTAAAACTTCTGGTCCATATTTTGTGTAAAAAGAATTTTTTCGAGTCTTGGATATTAACCACAAATTGTAGTCGGTTAGTATTATTCTACCAACATATCAAGCCTATAAATAGGTATGTAATGTGCTTTGCATGTAACCAAGCAGCAAACAATACAGCTACAAATAACAAGCTCTAGTTTCAATAAATAAAGCCTTCTTTATATTATAAGCACGTTCCCATCCACTTTCTCTCGTAAGTTCATTCGCCCATTGTCCAATCAATGCCATATACACTACAAAAGCACCTGTCAACTTGTCTCCCACTATACAACAACACTTTCATCAACTTCGTACACATTGTTTGATTCTCCAATATATACCTGTTCACGTCCATCACATAGTCCACTACATATTTTATTAACTTAAAGTCATCATCACGCACAACATCTAACATCATTATCACTGTAGCAAAAGGTCCACTAGCACTTCGTCAGCATTTTTTATTTTATAAACATAAATTTCAACAAAAACAGAGGAATTAAACTCGTCAATCTAAAGAAGTAGAAGAATTTGGATAACCATGCCACCATTTGTTGGAAGTGATGACTTTGACACATCAAGGAAAGCTTATGGCAAGTAGATATCCAATCTGAACGTGACTTCCAAGGCACTAGAAGTGAAAAATCTGAAATAACCCAACCATGTAGATGGAATCAGTCTCAATATATAAATTCTCCACAAATCAGATTTGCCCACAAGACAGGTTTTTTAGTATTGTATGACACTAAAGACAAACAAATTAATTAACAATGTCTGAAAGAGGATTGAAAGTAGCCTTGAAAAACTAATATAATGAGCCCGTTTAATGCATTGGATAGGATAATATTGGATATGATACACTTAGAAGATTGGATTAAATTGTATTAGAAAGAATTAGGATAAAATTTTAACTAATTCAATCCTATTTATTGTGTTGTGCTATTAAGACAGGTTTTTTTAAAAAAAAATTTCAAAAATTGGTGTCAAATTGTAATTTTTTAAAATTAAAGGAGCAAAAATGTGATTATGAAAAATATTTTTGTCAAATAAAAATTACATTTTGACCTTTCATTTTTTGAAAAGTTATAATTTGTCCCGAAATTTTATAAATGTTTATAAAAAGGTCTTTGAGATTTTTCACAAGGTGCAAAAATAGGGTTTAATCCTACGCTTCAATGAGGCATTGTCTAAACCCTTTCTAAGGGGATTCCAGCATAAATTGGATAAGCTTTTCTCTAATCTAATCATTTAAATAAAGTATTAAAATTTAATCCAATCTAATCCTCCTTAATACAAAAGATTCAAAAAATTAACATGTAGAAAATCAGGTGAAGGATTTAACATTTCATAAGAAAAACAAATGAACAAAAATTACACAACGCAGGAAACGAGAGAACAGACTAGTTACCATTGTAATGCAAGTAAAAAAAAAATTAAAATGAACAAAAGAAAAAAAGTAAATAAAAACAAGTGAATGAAGCAATGGTAGTGGAAATGCGAACAGATTTAACAGTCCATTACCAACGAACATTCTTGATCTTCTCCGCAACAAAATGGAACCCAAATGCAACTCTTAACAACACTCATATATCATATCTTCTTGTGTCAAAAAAAAAAAAAGAAAAGAAAGAGTTTGCTTTCTTTTATAACAGGTCCAAAAGTACAAAACCAAATTAAGAAAAAAAAATCTTATTTTGATTGAAAATGGTTTAGTTGCTAGAAGCATATATTGACATCTGCACCTGAGGAAGCAGAGGATAAACATCGAAAGAATCATCTTGCCTTAGTCCAATCACTGGTATATGTAACTGTTTCCTGTTCGAATATGATTAGTGTAAGAAAAATTAATAATCAACATTTCAAATTTTGACACGTAGATAGTTTCATTCACTGCGTGCCATGCATTTAACTAGTGTGGGTGTATATATATATATACATGTGGATGGACATGTGTAAGTGATCAGAGTGATGAAGGGCAAAAAAAGAATTAAGCAGTTTTTAAATAATTTCCTTTTTTTTTTTTTTGTAACAAAAAATAAAGCTTAAGTCGGTTTGTGAAGCCAAAGAGTGTTTGGAAAAAGAAAAGAATAAAAAAGATGAAGAAGAAAATACCTGGAAATAAATGAAGTGAGGAAAAGTTCAAGGCAGAGGAAGCGCAGTCTTTATTCAAATAATAGAGATACTAGCGATGTGGGAAATCTTGGGCCAATCTTCCCCTCGTTCTCTTTTACACCTTTCCCTTAGCAATGGACAGCAACTGATTTTCAACGAATTAAGAGAAGCAGGCAGCCCTTCTTCTGGCAAGCACCGGAGCTTCTCGCAATTATAAATCTTCAATTGTTCAAGGGAAGTAAGCTGCTGAAATGCCTTGCCGTTTAGGGACTCAAGGTTTTCACAACGCCAAATTTCAAGAGAAGTGAGAGTTGTAGGAAGCAGCCCCTCCTCTGGAAATGATTCATCTTCCAATCCAACAATATTTAATCTCTTGAGAGAAGAGAGCCTTAGCGTGTCCCAGTGTTTACGGTTTTCCCACATCTTTTGGCACCCATAAATTTGGAACTCCCTTAAATTTGAGTGTGATCCCCATTGCAAAGGCAACTCCAATTCAGGACAATGAACTGCCCGCACGTTCTCAAGATTTGGAAATACGACTTCAGTTAGTTGTGTTCCTGGAAGCATACCCACCATTTGTTGACAGTGACTGATAGAAAGCTGACTCAAAGATGGAAGATAAGCAGGTAAGCCCACCTTTAGCTTAGGACATTCCCACAATGTTAGTGATGACAGACTTGGGAAAGCTCCACCTTCTTTGGTTGCTTCACTAAATGACCATTCTGTCCACTCAGACATATTCACCAATGATAATGTTTCTAAAGACCTAAATAAGGGTCTAATATTACCACAAAACCCATCATCTATTTTGCCCACGCCATCGAATCCACTAATATAAAGCTCTTTGAGAAATGATAGATGCCCAAGGGGTGGCAAGGAGCAACAATTCTTACAATTTTCGAGGGAAATTGATATGATGTTAGAAAAAGAAGGATTGCCTACCCAATCTGAGAATCTGGTACCCCTGTAGGACTCAATTGTGAGGTTTTCTAGGTGTGTGTGAGGCTGTAGAGCATCTAGTATTTCAATTTCCTTATGGGAATCATCAGCATCACCATTACTCCATTCCAAACGTAGCGCTTTCAGGCAATTCTTGTCCTTGAAATTGGCCTCTGAAAGATCTCTTGCATCAATAACATTTTCAAGCCCCGAAATCCGCAGTGTCTCTCCACATAGGTGTTGGAGCTTTGCTACTTCTTTGACGCTAATTGTCCCACTATGTTCCGCACCCAAAACTAGCTGTGTCAATGACTGCAAGTTTTTCATATCGCATATTTGCAATGGCGTCTCTTTTAAAGGCACTCCTCTGATATCCAAATGTCGCAAATTGATTAGATTTCCGATGTTGGTTGGGAGATGAGTGAGCTTACTGCAATATGACAGTAGCAGCGTCTGCAATTTGTACAAACTACAAATTGAGTTGGGTATCTCTTTGATCGAGGTATAAGATAAGTCCAAATACCTTAGACATTTCAAGCTGCCTAAGAAATCAGGAAGATTTTCCATGTAAACAGAAGATAATGAGAGCACTCTTAAGCGTACCCACACTCTTTGCAACACATTAATCCTTCTTGTGAACAAACACCCCGATGACAAAAAGGTGTGTAAATTCCTCGCTTCTGAAAAGTTAGCCCCAGGTTCTCCATCGCACATCAAATGGCGCGTCTTGCATGTAAGCTTGCGTGAGTCATTGCCATGACTATAAGAAAAGGGGCCTGACACAAATATAGCTAAATCATGCAAAAGGTCATGCATTTGGAAAGCTCTTTTATCTTGGTTCGATTGTTGTAAAAAAGACCTTGATAAGAGCTCTTGGAAGTACTCATCCCCTACTTCCTCCATTTTAGAATTTTGCTTTCTGTCAGATGCCAAAAACCCTTCCCCCATCCACAATAAGATTATTTTTTCTTTACGAAACAAATAATCTTTGGGAAACATTGAGAGGTAGGCAAAACAACGCTTTAGATGTGAAGGTAGGTGACGATAGCTCAACCATAGAGCCGGAAGAATATCATCTTCCTTTTCATACAACTCCCACATATGACTCTGCATTATGTTTTTCCAAATTGTTGGATTTCGTTCAGAGCGCAATAAACCAGCTAGGGATTTTACCGCTAAAGGAAGGCCTTTGCACTTTTTAATAATTTCTCTGCCAGTGACTTGTAGATCTGGATATGCTTCTGCTTCTGCATTGTCGATGAAAGCGCGACTTTTAAACAATTGCCAGCATTCCTCTTCGCATATTCCCTCCAGTTTGTGAGTTGGCCCAGTGGTCATTTTTAATGCGATGGTTGTATTGCGTGTTGTCACTAGAATCCTGCTTCCATGTCCTCCGGATTCGAAAGAGCTCTTTAAAGCATCCCACATAGAATCCTTTTCGTTCCAAACATCGTCGAGAACAAAAAGAAATTTCTTCCCCATCAAAGCTTCTTTCAATCTCCTTTGCAGTCCAAAAAGATCATCAGAGTCATACTTTTGGGGGGTGGCACATTCGTAAATTCTCTTTGTTATTTTAAAAACATCAAAATCATCAGAAATGGTGTCCCAAACTTTCATCTCAAAATGTCTTCCAACTCTCTCATCATTGTAAATAAGTTGGGCAATAGTGGTTTTGCCAATCCCACCCATACCGACGATGGGGATGACAGATATCTTGTTAGTATAACTGGTATCGTCAGAAAGCAGCAACTTAACAATAGCCTCTTTGTCGTCATTCCTTCCATAGACATTAGATTCTTCTACTAAAGGAGCCGGTGGTCTATGTGAAGACTTCATGTGCTGAACACCTTGTTTAAGACCAAGGGCATCCTTTTGGTCAATAAGAACCTTTAGTCTATGAAGGATGTCTTTTATCTCAGGCTCTACAGCGCTATCAAATGAACTGAATGGAGGGGAGATTTTGAGTTTCGTAAAGAACTTGCTCCTGCTACTTCCAGAGTCACCTTCCATTTTGCATCGCAAGGCTTCATAATCGATCTTATCTAGTAGCTCGTCCGCAACATAAATGACTTCTTGGAGCATTTCATGCCACCTTCTCACCTTGTGATCTCTAATGAGCTTGTCTTCTGCATCATCAAGCAGTGCATCGGCAGACAACAAGACGGCATTGAGCTCTTCTAGATGGTTGACAATATTGGATTTCTTTCCCTTGAAGAAGTAGATAACTCCCTCAGCCTCAGGAGACAATCTATCAAGCAACACTTGCAAAAAGGCCGAGAGAAAAGCTCCACCAAAGTCAACCATGTTCAGGCAATAAGGGAACTAGTTCTCTCTTCTCTGTTGGAAACACCAAACGAAATTAGTAATATACTCTTTACATGGTAGTGTTTTGCCATGTCAAGGGACACAATCACTTACAAAACTTGAAGAAAACAGAGAATTTGCCATTTCGTTAAAAGTAATAACAAAATTATTTTTCCTCTAAAAAAATAACAAAATCATTTTACTTTTCTAAACTGTTCAACTAATAAACTAAAAGAAAATTACAATTTACCAACGAAATCAAAAACTAATTACAGGATGAGAATGGATTGGTATTTATGTTTTCCTTAATTACAAACTCTCCTCCTAGGTTCCTACTTTTCTTTTTTCTTTTTTCTGCAGGATTATATTGAATTTTGTTTTATTTTAAGCGTGTTTGATATTTGAGACAACTGCGAATAATATTAAATAAAAAAAATGAGGATGTCCGATTTTTCTTCAAAGGAAAAAAAAAACTTTTTTATTTGCTTGTGAAAAAAAGGACTTGAATGTTATTCGTCCACACAAATGACTAATGTTTAAAAAATTTAGAAATTTAGAAATTTTTTCTTGTCTTTTTTAAAGACTTCGGTGCTGCATATGAAAATCATTGAAGGGAATGCCATAAATTTTTTCTGGTTCATTTCTTTTTCTTTTTTTGAATAAATGGTTTATTTCTCATTTAATATCTTGTCTTTTGAGTTTATAAAAGAAAATATGTACGTATTCTGAGTATTTCTAAGGTCGTATATTCGAATCGACAAATTCAACCTTACAACTTATAAATGATCTTGTAATCATAAATGAATCAAATGTAATATTTAAAAAAAAAAACTTACAAAGAAATATATATAATTTCATGGGCGGCAACGGTAGAGACATCAATTATTGTTAGATTATAATTTTTTTTTTAAAGTTGGAAAGGATAATTTGGCCAATTTAGTGTGTTAGATTAAAAAAATATCTAAATTAGCCATTAAGGATTTTGGAGAGCTTTTAGGGGTTATAAAAGGCATACTATTATAAATTGAAATTATCAATACCTCTTTTTCGTTTATGTCTTGTTTTTATTTTTATTTTATTTTTTTTTTTTTTGTCATGTATAGATCCCAGGACGTTAGTGGCCGACAATTACTGGTGACATTTATCGCTATGATTATTCAATTATTGACGTGTGGAATTATTACAAAGACAAAAGATTGAGAGAAATTTGTGAAAAAGCCACATTTATAAAGACAAGAGTCGCCGACTAAGTGTTAGTGGAGCTTTAAGCACGATGGTTCCAGGAAAAAGCATGTTTGCCATATTTGTTTTGAACAAAAAAAGAAAAAGGAAAGAAAGAAAAGGCATATATACTTGATAAATGATACACGGCAACTCACTTGTAACGTGCTTGATGTAAGTTTTATTTTTTTAAGTTTAAAATCACCATTTAAACAGCATAATTTAATTTAAAATCCTGTGCACTGAACGAAACGTTAAACTACCAAATAGTTTTGATAAATAGATGTTTTAATTTTGAATTTTAATATTTTTCATAGTAATTGCATTTTTTGGATATAATTACATGAAGTCAAGGGAGAGATCTGGCTCCAATTCTTAGAGCACCTCGCAACAATATGTGGAAAAAAAAATTATGCAACATGCCAGAAACAAATTAGAAACCAATTATAAAGGAGATTAAGAATTAAAAAAAAAAAAAAAAAAAACTTACAGATGATCTACTGATGGATGTGATGAAGATCTAAATATGCAGCTTCAGAAAATATGTTGACGAGAAAAACAACTCATGGTCTTTAGAGAGAGAGATCTTTTTTTGTGTTTGAGTTCAGCGAGAGATGAAAAGTGATGCAGAAAAGAGAAAGAAAACGGTTTAAATGAAAAGCGCTTTGACGGTTTGTGTTTTTAATAACTCTACACTCAACCTTCAAATTGAAGACTTTTCTTTTCATTACCCAACCAAAAAAAAAAAAAGAATTTGTATCGTTTTAGGTTGAAAATTTAGCTCTTTGTTTTTATAATGATAATACAAGCATGTGGAAAATTGTCTCCTTCTCCTCAGGTCTTTCTCTTTTTTTTTTTTTTTCATCTTATTTAATATTGCATGGTTTGGCTTTATTCTGGGACAACGATTGTAGTAAAATTATAAGATATTTTTTAAAGGCGGCCATTGAAAAGCGGGAATACAAAACAAAAATTTTGCCAAATTTTGTAAGTATGAAAACTATTAAATCAAGACGACCAAACTGCATGCAATTTTTTTCTTCTGATTATTATTTTTTATTAAAACCATTATAAATTAAATAATACAAGCGTGATTGTCGATATTACGTTTGTGTAAAATTTATATAACTCTTGTATAAAATAATGTATCTTGATTAGCTATAATTTCTTTTTTTTTCTCCCTAAACATAGCTGTATGCTAATACTTGTGTTCACACGGAATGAATCTCGGGACTTGGCTGCATGCGCAAATTTTATTGATATAATAATAATTACCTTGTGATTTGTCTAGCTAATTGTATATTTAGATGCGTGACTAGCTTGAGGTTGTTTGAGTGCAGATCTCTTTTTTTATTTTCTTGTCTTGTTCGTTGTTCATTATTCATTATTCAACCTATCATGTAAACTCAACAACCTAAATACATATAAATAGGACCAAAATATTCAAAGTAATTAAAGCAAGAATTTAAGATTAAACAAAAATGAAAGGCGCAGGCAGACAGAGATCAAACAAAAATTTCATTCATGCTGGAGACAAATGTTCCACAGATTGTTGGTTAAAAAAATGAAATTTGCAACCAAAAAATTAGGAGTTTGAAGATAATTCAAGCAACAATTATCTCTAATATGTAATATTTGGAAAGTTTTCTAAGATTAATGAGTTCATATCAACTCTGGTACAATTCTTGGTGACTTTTGCAATAAAATAGCCATTGAGAACTGAAAGATGGAAGGTATATAAAATACTTGCAACTTGCAACATATAAAAATGCAGACCAAACAAATATATTGTCCTTACAGTTTCATTCTATTCCACCATCTATAAAAGTCTACAATATGGTGAAGCGCTTGTTTAAAATATTACTTCTTTTTTTTCCCCCGAAAACACTATGATATAGATATTGTAAAGTGAGACCACTTTTTTTTATTTCTGTTGAACTTCATTGTCATTGGCAGGAAACAAGGAAGATGGACTTGCAGGAAGACATAGAAACCATTTGGTTAAAAAAGGAAATGGCCCCTATTAATGAAACGAGCGGATGAAGAAATTTTACTCATTCTTCAACATGGTAATTTAAGCTGAATATGTTATATACACACACACATGTTGTATTTTTCCGGCCACTCACCACAGACTAACAAAATGGGAAGCTTATTCTTGTGCACCCCTTTAGCCTCTAGAATCTGTCCATCATGTTGTCATACATATTTTGCATTTACACATTGTTGTAACTAAACTCCCTCTTTTGTGAATTACTAATTTTTTTCATCAACAAATGGAATTCATTTTGAGATTATGATGATCCGATGCCAAAGTTCTCAAGCTTTTCAAATGGCCAGCAACTTGGTCTGAGGCCAACGACGACATTGATAAGCACACGGAAAACCTGAGCTAGCTAGATTCTGGAGATTTTCAAGAAAAGACTAAGAATTAAGTTGCATAATTAGCTGAATTGATGAATGTCGAATAGTATTCCCTGATTAAACAACAGTCGCTGCCATGATCGATACAGGCTTTAGACTTGTTTATAACACAACAAAGCTAAAACCAATTCCATTACAATCCAACATTTTGTTGAGGAACGAAGCTTCAGTAAACTTCTTCAACTCCAACGACAAGTTTTTGAATTTCTCATTTCTGCTAGAACCCAAACATATATATCGACTCTCAAGACACTTTTTTTTTTTTTTTTCCTCGTCGAGGATTTGCGAGGGTTTGTTTTGACTGAGTGACTTCTATAAAGAGAAGTTGCATAAGAATTTCATCTTGCAAGCAACAAGAATAAGTTGATGGTTTCTTTTGAGAAATTTGTTTCCTTGGGCTAATCATTGTGCTTCAAAAAACTTTGCTGCATAATGCGTATGAAACTAATGAAGATCATTCAAACAACGATGTATGTTCTCCGTAAAAACAGAGTAACTAGTGTGAAGCACTTCTTTAATCTCAGTATAATGGACGTTCTTTCGGTGTTGATAATCCTTACAGTGCATGATAGTCACAAAGCACATCAAGTATTAAGCATAAAATCTTAAAATCTTTCAAACATTGTTTTTTATTAATCCTCTGATACTTGAAGGAAAAAAATTATTTATATTTCTGTGGCTGGACTTGGCCGAAGCCAGGCTGCCTACGTACCCAATTAAAGGATCAAGCCACTCGTAGTTCCTTTACATTCTCACTAAAAACATGCTGAAACATTAGTAGTTCTTAGAAACAAATAAAACTTTCAACTACTACAAATCGGAAACACGGTTATTGATTTACAAACCCTGCAATAGGAATAGATTCTTCACAAACTATGCCGACACGCTCGACACGAGTTGTATATTATGATCTTCATATTCAATGCTTCCTCCAAACTACCAAAAAAAATTAATAGATTTATATAAATGTGTGCAAAAGAAAACAAACAGATAAATATGAAAGAAAAACGCTTACATTTGTCCAAAAAGATCATCAAGCAGAAACAGCATGTATTGTTTCCATGTTGTTTTAGGCGTGTGACAGAAGTATGAAAATTAACCACTTCACAAACAATACTATCACTTTTAGAAACTGTTTTTGACGAAAATAATTAGTAAAGAAAGAAAGAAATTTTATTTCAAAAAGAAAGACGAAAATCATTTTTGCAACATGGGATTTGGATGAACCTTATTTCCAGTTTCTTTCAAATTATGGACTAATATTATAAAAAAAAAAATGACAGAACATTACAACGGATGTAGAATGAATTGAACAGTAATTAGTGACATCAATTACATGGTCCTGATCTCTTCATAAATGAGTTCTTAATTTTGATTATTATGGTAAAATGCCAAAGAATAATTAATGTGGAATTATTATAGCATTTTAATTAAAGCACTGGGCTAATTTTCACATAGTACAATGATCTGTGCGTGACATTCCTAGGCATTTTATAAGTATGAGAGGATGTTACAGATAATTAGAATGAAGTTTAATGAAATCTAACAAAAGTAAAATAACATGAATAATGAAACTCTTGCTAGGAAACAGAGCCAGAATAAAAGTGTATGTACCTTGACTCTTTCCAGTAGTATTGCATAGCCCAAATTTTTTTATTGCATTGCATACTGTTTTCTTGTAGAAGCTTGTTTTTTGCTTTTAGATCCCATGTATTCTGCAATATTTAGTTGAGTTGTAATATTGTTAAGGAAAAGAAAAATTGATGCATTAAAACAAAGACAATAGATGTGTCATATTGCCTTGGGTCAAAGCAAATCAGTCAAAAGTTTTGAAGAAGCCAAAATTTTTTCCCTCAAGTTTACTTTATCTTGTAAGAGGTCCAAAAAACAAACAAACAAATTTAAAAGAAAAATCCTGTTTTGATTAGAAATAGCTCAGTTTCCAATCACCAGCATTGACATATGTACCTGAAAGAAACAGAGAAATCAGCATTTGTTGTTCCCATGTCGTTTTAGGCCTGCTACATAAGTATGAAAATTAACCAGTTCACAAAACAATTATCTCAGTTTTAGAAACATATTCTGACAAACATAACAAGGCAAAAAAGAAATTAAGAGTAGACGGTTTAAGTACATTGTAATGTTGAGTAGCAACATAAGTTCGACATCCGAAACATGTTGAGTAGCCAGATCATAATGCCATGCAGAGCTCTGAAACCGTGTTCTGTTCCGTAGTTCGCTTTTGATCCAACGAGAAATTGAAGAAGAATATAGTTAAAAAAAATATCAAACTAAAGAAATTCTTCCAAAAAAGAATAAGATGGCAACGAACAACCAATCAGAACCACATATATAATTGACTGGGCTTACCTTGAAAATTGAAGCATTATGAATCTTTGGTCAGATGGGACAGTCTATGCAAAAAAGAAAAAGTTTACTGAACCTGATTAGCAAAAACAGATCTAGAAGAGATCGAGAGCAAGGCAAATAATGTATCTTGTAATGCTTAGTAACATATATACAATTCAACAAGTTCTTGCACCAGTAATGAAGTCTGAAACCCAAAGCTTAACAAGTTTCTGTCCAGCTGGCATCATTCAAGTGGAATGGAAACTCATGAACTTGAAACAAACCCAACATATATTTTTCAGGTATCCTGTTCACATTTGGAGACATGGGAGACAAACGTTCGATCAAGAAAACGTTAAGCCAAAAACTAGGACAAAAGACACAAACAATAATGTTGCGCGTAAAAATTGAGTTTGAGTTTTCTACCTGATTCAATGTGCAATTTCTTATATGAGAAATTGTCGGCTGATTGATATGTGTGCCTTAAAAACCAGAGCATCCTTGACCTTCTCTGTAGCAAAATTGAACTCAAACGCAACTCTTAATGACATTAACAAAGAAACCAGAATATATATATATATATATATATATATAATCATATTGCCTTGTATCAAAATAAAAAGGATGAAGTTTTGAACAAGCCAAATTTTGTTTAGCTCAAGTTTGCTTTCTCTTGCGAGAGGTCCAAAAGTACAAAACCAAATTAAAAATCTCATTTTGATTGACAATGGCTAAATTTTTAGTTAAAAGCATTGACATATATGTACCTGAAGAAGCAGTGGAATAACTATGAAAAAATCATCTTGCTTTAGTCCATTCACAAAAGTCCCACTCACAGCCTGCACAGAGAAAAAGGAGCCTGGGTGATAAAATTTGTTACGTGGTTTTCTCTTTATGAATATTATATATTGTCTCTGAATTTAGGATGCTTTGTGTTTCACGTCATTTAGTATATAATCTTGAGTACTGTTTATACTTTTAATTACTAAATTTGGGACAATAAGCTAGACCAATTCTCACATCTTTTCCTTCAATTCACTGCTGCTTATACAGTAGGATGATTTGTGGGTTGTATTCTTTGGAATTTGATACTATGTGTGACACCCGTTATTTTCTTAACGGGTATTATGGTGATTAAATTCATTATTAGTGTGCCAATTAAAATTGTTTCATTTAAAAACTACTTCATAATAATTATTTTCACTTATTATAAATTTTTTATACCTATTTAGTATATTTAGCAAAATGCCCTTGGAACTTCTAATTAATTACAAAACTATCATTTGGCATTATGTACTCAAAAGTCTCCGGAGGAGACAAGCATCACTCAATTCTTACCTGCCCTCACCTATTATGTTCCCCAATCATTTCAACCATTCATTTCTACCATGCTTTTCTCTCTTTCTTCTTTCACGTTTCTTTCTTTGTTTTTCTCTTCTCTATTCTTTCTTTTCTTTCATGAAGAAACAACCCAGAGAGAACCAAAGGGAACCTTAAGCTGCCTTTTCACAAGAATCTCCACAAACGATTCTTCACAAGCTCAAAGATCAAGGAAACCTAAACATTTTCAAGATCAAACCATGGATTTGAGCTAAGTTTTGAGGTTAGGTTTCTATAACTTTTAATCTTGGTTCTAAGTTGAATTTTAGTATGAAAATCATGATTTGAGTATGAATATTCAAAGAAGTTTGTTTATACATATGTTAGCATATTTTCAAAATGTATTATATGAGTTTTAGCATTAAGAATCGATTTGGAGTCGAAAAAGAGTTTTGAAACTAATCTGTCTATTTTGGGACGAACTGGGTAAAACTCAGTTCTAGTAGGACATGGTCGACCACATATAGTATAGTACGGTCGACCGCACTGAGCAAAATGGGTAGGCCGAGACAGCCGACAAGTTCGGTAGGCCAAACTGTTGAGTTCAGCACAGTTCGGCAGGCCGATGGCTGAACGATACCGGCAGGCCAAACTTTGAGACCGACAGGCCAATAGAAGGTCCAAAAATAATAGTTTTGTTTGGAAGGCCGAAAACAGTGATCAGTAGGCCGATCGAGCAATTCAAACTCACTTGTTTTTCATCGTTTTGTGTTACAAATATTTCAAGCATTTCATATAAATGATTATGGCACACTAATAAGAATAATTGATAAATCGGTATGATTATGGATTAAGAATTTGATTAAAGTATGGTTATTTTATACGTCGTAGGATGACAGAGTACTTGGAGCTTATGTGGTGAGCTTGTTATTGTGAGTTGGAAGTTATCAGCATGGTAATTCGCTAAGAGGTATGGATTCTATTGCTCATCTTTTGTGAGGTTTTTATAGAATTAAAATTGGTTGTTTTACTGCAAGATATATATAGGTATGTTGAACTGCTATTATATAAGTATTACATATGAAACTATGACACGAACTCGTCATGTATTGTACAATGAGGAATATGTTGATTTGACATATGTTATTGTAAATTGAGAAGCATGGTTAGGAAAAACTGACTCTATAAATAATGAATGATTATAGAGTAATGGTAAGACGTGAAGAGGGTGGTGGTTACGTCCTTGGGCATGAATACTCTAAAAGGTAAAATAGGGGAGGTGATAACACTTTTTTGGGTCAAAAGTCACAGGACACATTGTATAAGAATCGACTTGGTGAGGATCCGGGATTCGATGTCCCTTCACCGGGACACCCTTAGAATGATTGTAGGGTGGTCAAGTGCACCCACTTGGGTTTCGTTGAGTTGAGTGTTTGCACAGTGGATATAGATAAACATAATTGAATTTTTGAATAAGCATGTATATATATGTATGAAACTTGATAAGAATGATCATAATGTATCCACCGAAATTGAACATGATAATATTAATGATTAATATTGAGAGTTAACTAACCATGCAGTTTTCAATATGGTAATGGTAAAAACCTAAACCTAAAGGTGGGTAATGGTTTTTTTACTGAACATGTTATCGCTCATTCTTTATATTTTCATCTTTTCAGGACTCACAATATGTGAGGTGGTGACAAGATACGTAGTTGAGGAACCTATATACCTATAAACGATGGAATTGTATCATTTGTTGAGAATATTCTTCATGGAAATGTAAACATCATTTGTTACTTTTTGTGACTGTATTAAGACGTATTAAAGATTGAAATGATGATGGTGACAGTTTTACATTATTAAATTTAAAGGTGCTATATTAAACTATGATTTCATTGTTGTTTATATTTTTATTTTGTTTTGAGCGTTTTCATTTAAGTCCCGGGCATATTTGTTTTGAAGTTTTATTTTTATTTTTTTATTTTTATTCTATTTATTAAAAATTGTTAACACCTCACTTAGAGGCGTTACACTTTGATGATGATCATTTCTAGAACAGTACAAGTGTCAAGTTTATTCCTAAAATGGGATTTTACATTCAGTACAAGCTAAAAATTTTTTAATTTAATTATCAAAAAAAAAAAAAAAAAAAACCTGACTAACAAAACATGGAATATGAGAAAAGGATGACAGATCATTGTAATGCATGTGGAATCAACTGAGCAGTAATTATGTATGCTTTCACATGTGAAGAAATCGTATAAATTCTTATTGAGGGTAAAAAAATGTTGATGTTAATAAATTAGCGGTGTATTTACGTCTTCTTCATTCTTGAGTTGTTTGAGAACCAATACCAGTGTCGCATGGCCTAAAAACAAGAGAACAAAGCAATGGTAGTGGAAATGTGAACAGCTTTGACAGTCCATTACCAACAAAAGAACGCGTAAAAGGGTACTTGATAATTGACCCTCGGCCTCGTGTGCCTGAAAAACCAGAACATTCTTGATCTTCTCCGCAGCAAAGTTGAACCCAAATGCAAATGGAACTCTTAACGACATTTATAAAGCAACCAGAAATAATATCATATCTTCTTGTGTGAGAGTTTAAAAAAAAAAAAAAGAGAGAGAGAGAGATAGAGAGAGAAAGTTTGCTTTGTTTTCTAACAGGTCCAAGGGTACAAAAACAAATTAAGAAAAAAAAAATCTCATTTTGATTGAAAATAGTTTATTTCCTAGAAACATATATTATATATTGACATCTGTACCTGAAGAAGCAAAGGATTAATATGAAAAGAATCATCTTGCTTTAGTCCATTCACTGGTACATGTAAATGTGAAGTTAAATTGGCGAATTCACACAAGTCTGCAAAAAGTCCAACCCACTGCCTGAACAAAGAAGTAGCCCAGGTAATCAGAAATTTTGTTTACAGTATAAAACACAAATGACTATAAAATTTTTATACTATGATGTCTATTTCTTAAAATGATCAGGAAAATTTACATTTAGCACAAGCTAAAAAAATTCTTAGAATTGTCAGAAAATTTATTTACTTTAAATATAGCTTTAAAAAATATATGAAATTGTCTGTGTGTGTATATAACACAAATAAATTGAAATTCTCTGTTTGCAAAATCTTTTTCTGTCATATAAGTGGACTTTGATATAACATTGTCACAACGTTCATTTAATCATGCATGTCTCTCTATGTTTGATTGTTTGGTCATTTCAATTCTTAAACTATTATTGTGGGAAGTATTAATATAGCATTTGAGATACTGCCCCATACTTTACAGTATTCTACCCGAAATAATGATTGGGTGTTGTTACGTAGAGCATCCTACATACACATATATATACACATATAAGATGCGGATGCACATCTGTAAGTGATCGTTAGAACAATGAAGGACAAAAAAGGAATTAAGCAGTTTTTGAAGATATTATTGACGAAGAAGAAGAAGTTTAAGTCGGTTTTAAAAAAAGAAAAGAAGAAGAAGAAAATACCCGGAAATAATTGAAGTCGGTCGAGGCAGAGTAAGTACAGTCTTTATGTAATATCGATCTTAGCAATGTGGGAAATCTTGGGCCAATCTTCCCCTTGTTCTCTTTTACACCTTTCCCTTAGCAACGGACAATTGGATATAAATAACGACTTAAGAGAAGCAGGCAGCCCTTCGTCTGGCAAGCACCGGAGCTTCTTGCAATTTAAAATAACCAATTGTTCAAGGGAAGTAAGCAGCTGAAATGCCTTGCCGTTTAGGCATTCAAGGTTTTCGAAATTCCAGATTGAAAGAGAAGTGAGAGTTGTAGGAAGCATCCCCTCCTCTGGAAATGATTCATCTTCCAATCGATCAATTTTTAAACTCTTGAGAGAAGAGAGACTTAGCGCGTCCCAGTGTATACGGCTTTCCCACATCTTTTTGCAACTTCTTAAGCTGAGATACCTTAAGTGAGTGCGATCCCCATTGCAAAGGCAACTCCAATTCAGGACAATCTCCTATCCACACGTACTCAAGATTTGGACATACCACTTCAGCCAGTTGTGTTCCTGGAAGTATACCCACCATTTCTTCACAGCGGCTGATATCAAGCTGAGCCAAAGATGGAAGATAAGCAGGTAAGCCCACCTTTAGCTTTGGACATCCCCACAAATAAAGTAACGTCAGACTTGAGAAAGCTCCACCTTCTTTGGTTGCTTCACTAAATGACCATTCTGTCCACTCAGACATATTCTCGAGTGATAATGTTTCTAAAGAAATAAATGAAGGACTAATATTACCGCAAAACCCATCATCAATTTTGTCCACGCCATCAAATCCAGAGATAGAAAGAGTTTTGAGAAAGGGTAGCCGCCC
>CAMOHE010054699.1:0-11690 GCA_946598075.1 Artocarpus hirsutus | reverse complement strand
TATATTGACATCTGTACCTGAAGAAGCAGAGGATAAATATGGAAAGAATCATCTTGCTTTAGTTATCACTCGTATATGTAAATGTTTCCTGTTGGAATATGATTGGTACAAAAAAATTAGTAATCAAAATTTCAAATCGTTTTAAAAAAAAAAAGTTTAAGTCGGTTTATAAAGCCAAAGAGTGTTTGGAAAAAGAAAAGGATAAAAAATATGAAGAAGAAAATACCTGGAAATAATTGAAGAAGTGAGGAAAAGGTCAAGGCAGAGGAGGTGCAGTCGTTATGCAATGTCGATCTCAGCGATGCGGGAAATCTTGGGCCAATCTTCCCCTTCTTCTCTTTTGCACCTTTCCGTTAGCAACGGACAGTTCCTGATTTTCAACGAATTAAGAGAAGAAGGCAGCCCTTCTTCTGGCAAGCACCGGAGGTTCTCGCAATTATAGATAACCAATTGTTCAAGGGAAGTAAGCAGCTGAAACGCCTTGCCATTTAGGCATTCAAGGTTTGCACAATCCCAGATTGAAAGAGAAGTGAGAGTTGTAGGAAGCGTCCCCTCCTCTGGAAATGATTCATCTTCCAATCGATCAATTTCTAAACTCTTGAGAGAAGAGAGACTTAGCGTGTCCCAGTGTCTACGGTTTTCCCACATCTTTTCGCACCCATGAAGTTTGAGCTCCCTTAAATTTGAGTGCGATCCCCATTGCAAAGGCAACTCCAATTCAGGACAATTCAATATCCACACCTCCTCAAGATTTGGAAATACGACTTCAGTCAGTTGTGTTCCTGGAAGTATACCCACCATTTCTTCACAGTGGGTGATATAAAGCTGACTCAAAGATGGAAGATAAGCAGGTAAGCCCACCTTTAGCTTTGGACATCCCCACAAATAAAATGACGTCAGACTTGGGAAAGCTCCACCTTCTTTGGTTGCTTCACTAAATGACCATTCTGTCCACTCAGACATATTCTCGAGTGATAATGTTTCTAAAGAAATAAATGAAGGACTAATATTACCGCAAAACCCATCATCTATTTTGTCCACGCCATCAAATCCAGAGATAGAAAGAGTTTTGAGAAAGGGTAGCCGCCCAAGCGGTGGCAAGAAGCAACAATTCTTACAATTTTGGAGGGAAATTGATATGATGTTGGAAAAAGAATAATTTCCTACCCAATCTGAGAATTTTGTACCCCTGTAGGACTCAATTGTGAGCTTTTCTAAGTTTGTGTGAGGCTGTAGAGCATCTAATATTTCAATTTCCTTATGTGAATCATCAGCATCTCCATTACTCCATTTCAATTGTAGCTCTCTCAGACAATTCTTGTCCTTGAAATTGGCCTCTAAAAGATCTCTTGCATCAATAACATTTTCAAGCCCCGAAATCTGCAGTGTCTCTCCACATAGGCGTTGGAGCTTTGTTACTTCTTTGCTGCTAATTGTCCCACTATGTTCCGCACCCAAAACTATCTGTGTCAATGACTGCAAGTTTTTCATATCGCACATTTGCAACGGCATCTCTTTTAAGGGCACTCCTATGATATCCAAATGTCGCAAATTGATTAGATTTCCGATGTTGGTTGGGAGATGAGTAAGGTTACTGCAATATGACAGTAGCAGTGTCTGCAATTTGTACAAACTACAAATTGAGTTGGGTATCTCTTTGATCAAGGTATAAGATAAGTCCAAATACCTTAGACATTTCAAACTGCCTAAGAAATCAGGAAGATTTTCCATATGAAAAAAAGATAATGAGAGCACTCTTAAGTATACTCCCCCTTTTAGCAACGCATCACTCTTTTTGAAAAAAAACCCAATGACAACGAGGTGTGTAA
Organism: Artocarpus hirsutus; assembly: GCA_946598075.1. NCBI lineage: Eukaryota > Viridiplantae > Streptophyta > Magnoliopsida > Rosales > Moraceae > Artocarpus > Artocarpus hirsutus. Next base: position 9,861 of record CAMOHE010054699.1, on the reverse strand, counting down.
ATTCCTCGCTTCTGAAAAGTTATCCCCAAGTTCTCCATCATACATCAAATGGCGCGTCTTGCATGTAAGCTTGCGTGAGTCATTGCCATGACTATAAGAAAAGGGGCCTGATACAAATATAGCTAAATCATGCAAAAGGTCATGCATTTGAAAAGCTCTTTTATCTTGGTTCGATTGTTGTAAAAAAGACCTTGATAAGAGCTCTTGGAAGTACTCGTCCCCCACTTCCTCCATTTTAAAATTATGCTTTCTGTCAGGTGCCAAAAACCCTTCCCCCATCCACAATAAGATCATTTTTTCTTTATGAAACATATAATCTTTGGGAAACATCGAGAGGTAGGCAAAACAACGCTTTAGATGTGAAGGTAGGTGACGATAGCTCAACCATAGAGCCGGAAGAATATCATCTTCCTTTTCATACAACTCCCACATATGACTCTGCATTATGTTTTTCCAAATTGTTGGATTTCGTTCAGAGCGCAATAAACCACCGAGGGATTTTACCGCTAAAGGAAGGCCTTTGCACTTTTTGACAATGTCTCTACCAGTGTCTTGCAGATCCGGATATGCTTCTGCTTCTACGTTGTTGATGAAGGCATGATTTATGAACAATTGCCAGCAATCAGTTTCGGATATTCCCCCTAGTTTGAAATTTTGCCCAGTGGTCATTTTTGATGCGATGGTTGTGTTGCGTGTCGTCACTAGAATCTTGCTTCCACGCATTCCAGATTCAAAAGAGCTCTTTAAGGCAACCCACTTAGAATTGTATTCATTCCAAACATCATCAAGAACGAATAGAAATTTCTTCCCCTTCAAGCCTTCTTTCAATCTACTTTGAAGCTCAAACAGATCATCAGAGTTGTACGTTTGGGTGGTGACACATTCATAAATTCTCTTTGTAATTTTATAAACATCAAAATCATCTGATACAGTAACCCAAACTCTGAGAGGGTCAAAATGTCTTTGAACTCTATCGTCTCTGTAAATAAGTTGAGCAAGAGCGGTTTTGCCGATCCCACCCATACCGATGATGGGAATGACAGATATCTTGTTAGTATCACCAGTATCGTCAGAAAGCAACAACTTAACGATAGCCTCTTTGTCATCATTCCTTCCATAGACATTAGATTCTTCTACTAAAGGAGCCGGTGGTCTTTGTGAAGACTTCATGTGCTTAACACCTTGTTTAAGACCAAGGGCGTCCTTTTGGTCAATAAGAACCTTTAGTCTATGAAGGATGTCTTTTATCTCAGGCTCTACAGCGCTATCAAATGAACTGAATGGAGTAGAGGTTTTGAGTTTCGTAAAAAACTTGCTCCAGCTACTTCCAGAGTCACCTTCCATTTTGCATCGCAAAGCTTCACAATCGATCTTATCCAGCAGCTCGTCCGCGACATAAATGACTTCTTGGAGCATTTCATGCCACGTTCTCACCTTGTGATCTCTAATGAGCTTGTCTTCAGCATCATCAAGCAGTGCATCGGCAGACAACAAGACGGCGTTGAGCTCTTCTAGAAGATTGACAATATTGGATTTCTTACCCTTGAAGAAGTTGATAACTCCCTCAGCCTCAGGAGACAATCTATCAAACAACACTTGCAAAAAGGCCGAGAGAAAAGCTCCACCCACGTCAACCATGTTCAGGCGATAAGCGAACTAGTTCTCTCTTCTCTGTTGGAAGCACTAAAAGAAATTAGTAAAATACTCTTCACCTGTTTGTGTATTTCCATGCGAAGGACACAACCACTTACAAAACTTGAAGAAAACAGAGAATTTGCCATTTCGTTAAAAGTATAAACAAAATTATTTTTAAAAAATAACAAAATCATTTTACTTTTCTAAACTATTCAAATAATAAATTAAAAGAAAATAACAATTTACCAACGAAATTAAAAACTAATAACAGGATGAGGACGGATTTGTATTTATGTTTTCCTTAATTTCAAACTCTCCTCTAGGTTCCTGCCTTTTTTTTTTTTTTTTTTGGAGGATTATATTGAATGTTTTTTTATTTTAAGCGCGTTTGATATTTGAGACAACTACAAAATAATATTAAAGAAATAAATGAAGACGACTAAAAAAAATCCGATTTTTCTTTAAAGAACAAAAAACCTTTTTTTTTCCTCGTGAAAGAGGACTTGTGTATTATTCATCCACACAGGTGACTAATGTTCTGTGTGGACTAATGTTTAAAAAATTTGGAAATTTAGAAATTTTTTCTTGTCTTTTTTAAAGACTTCGGTGTTGCGCATGAAAATCATTGAAGGGAATGCCATATAATTTTTTCTGGTTTATTTCTTTTTCTTTTTTTGATTAAATGGTTTATTTCTTATTTAATATCAAAGAAAATACGTACGTATTTTGAGTATTTCTAAGATCGTATATTTGAATCGACAAATTCAACCTTTACAACTTCTAAATGATCTTATAATCATAAATGAATCAAATGTAATATTTTTTTTAAAAAAAAACTTACAAAGAAATATATATAATTTCACGAGCGGCAACGGGACAGACATCCACTAATGTTAGTTTATAATTTTTTTTTCCAGGTTGGAAAGGATAAATTGGCCACTTTTAAATGTTAAAACACTCCGTGAGTCTAAAAAATATCTAGAGGAGGACTTTGAGGATGTATTTTGGAGAACTTCCAGGGTTACTTTCATAAATTCAAATAATTAATATCTCGTTTTCGTTTGTGTTCTTTTTTTTTTTTTGGGTGTGATGTATAGATCCTAGCGCATTAGTGGCCGACAATTATTGGTGAAATTTATCACTGTTATTATTCAATTATTGACTTGTGGAGTTAAAAAGACAAAACATTAGAGAGAAATTCGTGAAAATGCTGCACATGTAAGACAAGAGTGGCCCACAAGGGTTGGTGGAACTTTAAGCACGATGGTTCCAGGAAAAAGCATATTTCACATATTTATTTTGGGGAAAAAAAAGAAAAGAAAGACAAAGCATATATACATGATAAATAATACACAGCAACTTCCTTGTAACCCGTTTGATGTGACGTTTTATTTTTCTAAAACCTCTCATAAAATTACCATTTAAACCACGTAACTCAAAATCCCATCAATTGTGCACCAAACGAAACGTTAAGTTGCTGTATTGTTTTGATAAATAGATGTTTTAATTTTGAATTTTAATATTTTTCATAGTAATTGCATTTTTTTTTTTTTTTTTTTTTTGCTTCAGGAATCGTTGCAAACATATTTAGGTAGTTAGGGCAAAAAAATAAAAATAAAACATATAATTACGTGAAGTCAAGGGAGAGATCTGGCTCCAATTCTGAGAGCACCTCACAACAATATGTGAAAAAAAAATTATGCAATATGCCAGAAACAAATTAGAAACCAATTACAAAGGAGATTAAGAATTAAAAAAAGAAACTTACAGATGATCTACTGACGGATGATGATGAAGATCTAAATATGCAGCTTCAGAAAATATGTAAATGAGAAAAACAACTGATGGCCTTTAGAGAGAGAGAGAGGTTTTTTCTGTTTGAGTTTAGATAGAGATGAAAAGTGACGCAGAAAAGAGAAGGAGATCGGTAAACAGCTGCAGAAAATATGGTAGCGAGAAAAACAACTGATGGTCTTTAGAGAGAGTGACAGAGACAGAGAGAGGTTTTTTGTGTTTGAGTTTAGAGAAAGATTAAAAGTGATGCAGAAAAGAGGAGGAGAACGGTTTAAATGAAAAGCACTTTGATAGACTGTGTTTTTAGTGCCCGTTTATTTTAAGAACTCTTTAAATTTTATAGACTCAAATTTAGATTTGAGTAATCTTTTAGATATGTGTTTGTTTTTTTAAAATCTGAATCGTTGAAGTATCAAAAATCTAAGTTTTCAAAATACTAACACCCCTTAAACTTTTGATACTCAGATATCTGTACTACAGTAAAAACTAAAATTCTCTCTCCTATATTTGAAGAAAAAATCATAATTTCTTTATTTGTTATCCAATTGAAATGGTTTTTTTTTCATTATATTTCTAGTGAAGAGAGGAACAAATTAATATTTATATTGTATATTTTTTAGGATCATTAACATTAAGATTTTATTAGATTTGTTGATAAATTAAAAACTATTTCCATTGCCTCTCCAAACAAAATTTTAATTTTATTTCATACTCAGATTAAAACTTAAATGCACATCCAAAAGTCAATTCGGATAACAATTTAAATCACTAACTTAAATCTTAATTCGAAGCACACAACTTAAATTAAATTATTAATTCTAATCCATTAACCAAATGAACCTATAACTCTAGCCCAACCATCAAATTAAAGACTTTTCGGGCCTCTTTGTTTCGAGAACTCTTTGAATCTTTTAGACTTAAATTTAGATTCAAGTATTAAAAATTCTTTGGATACATATTTGTTTCCCCAAAATCTGAATCTTTTGAGTATCAAGAATCTAAGTTTTAGAATTCTGACTCTCTCTAAATTTTTGATACTCGGATATTTCTGTTGTAGTAAAAACTAAAATTCTCTCTCCTATATTTGAGTTAAAAAAGATAACTTCTTTATTTGTTATCCAATTGAGATAAATCTTTTTTCATTGTGTTTCTAGTGAAGACAGAAATAAATTAAGGTCAATATTGTATATCTTTTAGATCATTAGTATTAAGATTTTATTAAATTTATTGACAAATCAAAAACTATTTTCACTACCTTTCCGAACACAAATTTCAATTTTATTCTATACTCATATTAAAACTTAAATGTACATTCAAACGTCAATTCGAATAACAATTTAAATCACTAACTCAAATCCTAATTCAAATCACACTAACTTAAATCAAATCACTAATTTGAATTCATTTATCAAACAGACCCCTTTTTCATTACCCAACCAATTAAAAAAATTGTCGTTTTAGGTAAAAAATAAAAAATAAAAAATTAGCCCTTTGTTTTTATCATGGTAATAATTCTACCCTCAAGTTCAACCATCAAATAAAAGACCTTTCTTTTCATTACCCAACCGGGAAAAAAAATAATAAAAGAATTTTTGTCGTTTTAGGAAAAAAAACTTAGCTCTTTTTTTTTTTTAAAAGGAGTTGGTATGTATTATGTAGTCATTTCTCCATAGACCTAATTCTACAACGGCATTGCTGTTTTTGTCATTGGAGGTCTATAATCAACGACAAAAAATCACTATGTCGTTGGAAGGTGCATCTTTAAAACTCAAAAAGGTCGGTTTCCTTTAATATAAATTGTACTTAATGAAGAACACTTTCCAATGCATAAGAATAAGCAGAAGAGCTGGTTTGGTTGGGTGAACAAGATGTTCCCAGGTAAATCGAGGACCAAATTATGGGTACAAAACAAAAGGGCTTGGCTACAAATGTTTATCATCCATTACATATCTAACAGAACAGTTACTGAAAAGTACCTTCTTTATTTCCTCCCATTGTCAGTCTATTGAACTTGGGCAACTGTGACGACCTTAATTTTGTTAGGGTGAAGAGTGCCAAAAAAATAATAGGTTGTTCAATTCTACATCATCTAAGGGAAGTTATGAGTAATATTTGATAAGTAAGAACACCATCTTTAATGATATAAGACATTTTGTGTAGAGCTTAAAAATAATATGGTGTTTTTTATATTGGTTTGAACCAATTTTGGTTAAAAATACAATAGCATATGAGAGTTTTATATGATAATTTATTTTTCCTTTGACACTATAGCATGTAAATTTTATACTATAGCAATTAAAAGTTTTAATTAAAAGTTAAAAACTGATAATAACAAACATCCTATAAAATCCTACTAGCTTAGGACCGAAGCAGTAGTACTAAGTTCTTCTGGAATCACAGAGCAAACATTGAGATTTTGTTCTCATATCTATTTTTACATTAAATACATTCCTTTCATTTATATGTGTATAATATTTTATCGGTCTTTGTGAAATCCTTTGACTAGTGGAACTTGTCAAAGGTTTTTATTCCAAATGCAAAAAGAGAGAAGGACAAGTCTTAAAATCTTCTTGTAGCCTTCAATTTTGGGTACTGATTACATGCCCAAAAGGTAAACGAGGACTTTTTTTTTTTTTTTGGTGGGTTGCTTCCTATTCCCTGAGAAGGTTTGCATGGGCCTATTCGACCTCATCATGAGCTTTCCAAGCTTCATCCTTAGCCCGTTCAAGGTCTGCCTTAAGCCCCTTTAGGTCAGCCTCAACTTGAGCTAGTTTGCCTTCGCTTTCCTCGAGCTTCTTCGTGACCTCCTTCCTCTTCTCGACAGCCTTTTTGGCCTTCTCTCGCTCAATGTTGGCCTGACACTCGGCCCTAAGGTTAGTGAGCTTCAAGTTCGCACTGGCCTACAAGACAAAGGAGTTAATGGAATAAAAAACAAGTTGAAAGGGCTTGGAATCCCAAACCAAACTCACTTGGATGATTTGTCGAAAAGCCATATTGTAGCAGTTCTAGTAGGACTAATTCTGGACAGAGAGGAAGTAGTCTTCATCAGGCATGGCCTCCCCAGGGTACTCAACCATGTGGGGGTGCATTGAGCGGCACCTCCTTGACGGCTCGGTCGCGGAGGAACAACCACGGGAGGTGGCGAAGGAGGAGGAGTTGAATCGCCTCGGCTTTTCAAGGCCCCATGGCTTGTTTGTGGCAGAGGAGGCGGAATGCTCGAAGGGACAAGTGCTCGGGGCTACTCGGCCCTCTTTCTCTTGGACTCAACCATGGCCTTGGGCTTACTCCAACGACAGATATCTTCCATCTGCTACTGCCTCTCCTACCAAAAAAGCTACCTAGATGACATACTTGTAAAATAAGAAAAAGAAAGCAAGTCAAATTGAGGTCAGGTCAAACAAAAAAAAATTCCTCAAGTCAAATCTCCAATCTGAAGCTAGCCTAGTGGGTAGAGCATCCTTATCATATCCTCATGGTCTTCGTCGGTAATGGGCAGGCCCAAATGGAAGGAGTCGCTAAAAGAGTCCTTAGAGCTGGAACATGATGGCTCTCTCGCTAGCCGCCTAGCATTAGAGGTGCTTAGCCTGGGGACATCGGTGATACTACACCCTGTAACTATCACTTACTCGGTTGGACAAGCAAGTGGAATGTAATCTCGGTAGGGTTGGTCAAACTAGACCCTATGAACCACCTATATTTGGCTAGATTGGTCCTTTGCAACAAAAATGGCTGTTGCTGGATAGCCTCAGGCTTAGTGTGTAGATCCTCTGTTGACGCCAAAAGTCTACTCGGGGCCCACGGCCTCTTTAACCATATGTGCCCATGCTTGAACCTGGTGGGCATAACCTAATCAATGAGGACTACTTAATCGGCCTGGGACAACCAATTCCCCCTGACATAGAGCTACTTAAACTTCCATAGCTTGTTCGAGTTAGGGTTGTTGAAGATAAAATCCTTCTCGAGCCCGGTGAAATAGTACCACCCGGTCTACCAAGGAAGCCTCTTCATCTTGAACGACTACTTGAAGGCCTCTAATGACATCTCAGTAGCGAAGTAATATTTCTATAAGATGTACATCCCAATCAGGTGCGATAGTAGTTTGGATTAAGTTGAGTAAGGCACACATTTAGTTTATTTAGTGCCCAATGAAGAAAGGGGTAGAATAGAATATGAAGTCCTGTTCGGAAAAACTCCACGTATAACATGATATACCCCTTCAATGAATTGACGGGGGAGTCTCCATCTTTAGGCAAGACCAAGACAATGTCGTTAGGAATCTCATACTCCCAGCGAAGGGCTTCAAGCTGAATCAGTGTCATCCTTGAAATGTATCCCACCGCTGATGTTTGGCTAGGTCAGTATACCCTATAAGCCACCACACCCAGAACTCTAGTCACAATGGCAAGCTGCGCTTCTTCCTTGTCCTTGGCATCGCCTCCTTGGACCTGTTATCTCTCCTCGGTGGTGCTCACATCGACAGTCACTCCTCCCATTATAGGGGCCTTCACTGCGATGGCCCAACCAAAAGAGCTTGGCATATTAGCAACAGCCATAAGGCAGGCATGCTCCTAGGTAGTAACTCGAGACGTGCCCGTAGTGGCTACCCTAATAAAAGGGTCATGTCCTCTATATGGCCTAACAGGACCCCTACCCTTAAGCATATCTACAAATTCTCTCTTGGGGATAGTTCCTTGCCTTAAGTTGAGGATCTTGGCTAACCGAGCTACTCCTTAAGGCTCAGTTGTCGTCTCTATTATGTCTACATCATCATACGTTGTCTTATCGATCTCAATACTATCATCTGACCAAGAAACATTTATTGACTAGTTTTGAGAATCACTTAAGTCACTCATGTTTCTATGTTCAGAAAATACCTATTTGGGATTGGTTATTCAGGTCTAAGAAAATTAAGTCCTCGTAATTGTTTTCCTACTTGGCAGTTAAACTCAGAAGGTTAGAAAATCGAATACAAAGTACCCTAAAAAGGTGAGAATCGACTTTTATTTATAGCCGAAGATTGGGCGCAGAAGACAAGGAGGCGCAATCGTTACACCTATTAAGGAAACATCCAATCATAGGCTAGCATGTGTCAGTCAAGCTTGACTGGTTGACCTTTTAGATTCTGAGGAACCAAAGATGAATCTGAAGACCATTTTTAACTGAGCACCCCCTCAAGGCATAGTACACCAGACCAAGCACTGACTAGGTGCATTGAGGGCAACTGTTGGGGGTGTGCTTAGCATGCTCTCTTAGAGACACCCACCTCTGTTGTCCGGCCATGTTACTCAATTGGATGCCTTTATGGACAAATCCTTAACTCCCACGTGATCAACACTTCTTGCCGAGGTGCTCTGTAGGGCCCTCATTGGCCATGACACAAGATGTCATCTCCTTGGGAAAAACTTGTGCTTGGGATGACCAAATGAAGCCTACACCCAAGCATCTACTCACTTCCATAGTACAACACATGTCCTCCTATTAGCCCTCAAATAAAGAACTGACCTTCCAGGGATTATGACACTTGTCACCTGCTATCTAGCACAACTTAATGAGACACATGGGTTGCGGGTCAAACCCACCTAACACCCGGTCTAAGTGGTGTCCTATAAATTAAACGCATTAATTGCACTTAAAGGTAACGTGTTCTTTCCTGCTTAACTTTTGTGACGACCCTCACTTACGTGGCCATCACTTGACTTAACTTGATCTTAAACTTAAACATACTTATTAATAAAGTACAAAATTTCAGGATAAATTTTTTTTTTTAAAAAGATTGAGCAATACTTTCATTAGTATGCTCTACTACTAATTCTAGAGGATTTTTCCTCAATATGACATGTCTTAGCTGGTCAAAGGGTTTCCATTACCCCTATGCCCGTATTCCGTAGCATCTGTTTCTAGTAAAGGTTCAGTGTTTGACTCAAGGGTCTTTGATCTTGCTTATTTCAAGGAATCTTGTCTTATCCAAAGACTTCGTTAACTAGAAGGAGACCACTTCTACTTAAAATGGTCTTCTTAGCTTAGTTGCCTGGATTTTGTAAGCTTACTATTTTAGCTAAGAATCTTATATTTGCTATCTTAAGCAGACATCCCTGTCTACTTGTCTTAACTTGGTTTTCTGCCTGTTGATGACTACAGGTCATTTAATAACATGGCATACCGTGTACTTGAAAGAACATGTCTACCTGCTTACCTTAAGCTAGGCTTTCTGGCTGTTGATGACTAGATGTCATCGAATCATAAGATGGACTGTATTCTTTTGTTTAGAAATTCCTATTAGTTTCCCTTGTTATGGTCACTCTATCAGAGTTTTGTGGCTCTATTATAGGGGTTCAGATATTGAACCATCTTGTAGTCTGCTCCTCTCCTATATCTTAGTCATGTATATTAATGACTGTATATTGTCATTCTTATTCTCTCCTAACATCCTTA
>CAMOHE010054698.1:0-19238 GCA_946598075.1 Artocarpus hirsutus | reverse complement strand
TATGAAGAAAATACATACTAAAGCCAAGTTTAAATTAAAGAAAACCTACCTCAAAACTCCTTTGAAAAACCCTAAAGTTTGGGTTAAAAATCAAGCTTGTATTGACTCCAAAACGGCTTTAAACGTGGCTGGAAATATAGTTGTCATGGTTGCAAAGAGAGCTTTATACCTTGTGTCTTTAGTTGGAAATTGAAGTGAGAAATGAGAGAATGAGAAACTAGAGAAGAGAGTGGTGATAGTTGAATAAATAGCCATCAAATTAATTGAGGAGCGGGATAGAATTAAATGAGCATTAAAAGAAAATATTATCATGTCTCCCATGGAGACTTTTAGCAAATAATGTCAACATAATTGAGGGGACAAATGGGGTAAGTTGTAGAAGAAGATGAAGGAAGCATTAAAAAGGTAGTTGAGAAAACATATCGATGTCTCCTAGTAGTTGAGGTGAATTAATTCTATGTCTCTAAATGATAAAGATGCTATTTAATTGAGCATTAATGTAGTGGGACAAGGTTGGTAGAAGTGAGTGATAGGTAGGTTTTAAATATTTACTACGGAGACTTAGTAAAAATACTAAAGTGACATTCTTATTCATATGATTTTACCAAAAATTATATCTATTAAAATAACGGGTGTTTCAAGTTGCGACATCATATCGTTGCAAATGTGGAATCCATATACAACACTATATTGTTGGGCTAAAAAATTTATAACAACATGTTGTCACATATTCAAACATATTTGCCTTGACATGTCATCACAAATAATTAAAAAAATATATCCTTTAGTATTTGCGATGATATGTCATCGCAATTGATATTTGGCACACCTAAACCTATGTGGCGCAAAGTTTTTTTACGTCACTACGTAGGCATTTGCAACGATATTGTCATTGCAAATAATAACAAGGTACATGTAATAATCACTAGGTTTCGACAAAGTCGTCACAAATACTGATAGGATGCAGCTGTGTTTGACTATCAAACATAATGGCAGGAGTAGTCGTCGCAAAAGGAAATTTTAATTTTTTGCCAAAATTTTAGCAGAGGAAAAGGCCGTCTATTTCATATTATTTGTGACGACTTTTTTAATTTGTTGTCACAAAAAGTTGTTCGAGAATCATCTTATCTAAATTAAACAAGATGCCGTCGTTTTGGTAACTTTTTGTGACAACACATTTTTTTTTGCAATGACACATGTCGTAATAAAAAATTCTGCACATAAAAAGTTTGTGGAACCACTTTTCCCAATTTCTTCCAATTCTCTCTTATCTACCCCGCCGATTCTATCTTCTCCTGCAGCGATTTTGCCTCCCAAAAGCTTCCAAAAACTCATTTGCTTGCACAAGCATTATATATTTGTAATAATCTCTAAGAAACTCACAAAAAAAAGCCCAAAAATCACAAAACTCCCTATTCCTAAAAAATCTCCACCAGATTTCTTTTTGCTGCCTCCGCCTCTACCGTTGTCATGGTCATTACCGTCGTGTTGCTACCAACCAGTGAAATTCCAACCCCCACTTTTGTGGGTATTGGATTGTGTTAATTTTTGGCCTTTTTACTTTATTTTAGAAAAATGTTGAAAAATATTGAGAATTGTGTAATGTTAAGAAATTTGGTTGATGTTGAAAATTTTGTGTTATGTGATTGTGTTGTGTTCAGAAATTTGGTTAATATTGAGAAATTTGGATTGTGATTAAGTTGAGAAATTTGGATTATGTAAATAGCAATTCTGTTATTTTTTGTAAGTGTCAGTGGTTCAACACTCATCCAGAAAAGAAAAGAGTTTAAAAATACAAAAATAGAACAAGCATCTTTGATAAGGACTTGACACTCGATGTTGAACATTTTGGATATTGACATATATAGGATCTTCCCAAAGCAGATGTGGATGACATGACAGTAGTTTAAGATATGGAGCTTGCAAATGTTGAATTAGTAGTGGAACTACTAGAGATTGACACCTTGACATGGAATCACCCTAGTGTATTATCTAATGTTGTCACTCCAATGTTGATGCAATCTTAAAAGACAAGTCTCTTAAAGATGATGATGACTGGGATTTGTAAGATGAGCAGGATGAAACTTTAAATGTTCACATTGAAGTGGAAGATGATGACTCCAAAGATGATGAAGACATTAATGATGGTGGCAATATTCAAGGCATTAGATGTGACAAAGAATAGTAATTATGTATAGCGGCCCTTTTTGTTTATATACATGCCATTCTAGTATCACAATTAAGCATATGTTTATAGTACTTATATAATAAATACTAAATCATGTTATTAAACCTTTTATTTGTAAATAGTTGGATATGTCTAGACATGTTGTTACATGTGCAGGTAGAGCATAACCTCTACTCGACCCTATAGAATTCCGTCACACTGCCAATCAGGTATGTTATAGCCTAATTGTAAATTAGTTAATTTTATTCAGTCAACTAATTTTAATCTGAAATATTGATTGACGTTTATAGCACCAGATGTCACCCTTTGTCATCGTTTTGGTCGAGGAAAGGTAAAGGGTCATGAGATTGCTGCATATGTAGAGAAGTGCGAAAAGATTCCTGTCACATTTGATAAGACCGGTGGTACTTAGAAGCCACTTGGGTGGTTCGGCTCGTGGTTTGGAAGTGCATCGGCATTTACACTCGAGATACATGTGAGCCATTCCACAATGCTTAGAAAGATGTAATTATTTAGCATAAGGAATAGATTTAGTAGCATATGCTGGCATTCATTCAACTTTATTCTTATAGAACATAATTATTATAGAACATAATAAAAGTAATTATTATCATCTTGAATATGTTAGAGGATTGGTTTCCTCTCAATTACCAGTACCTAGATGGCATCCTCTATGGTGTAGTTGATAGGGAGCTATTCAAGAGGTATAAGGACTAAAAGCACGACTTCTCACTTCAAAGCACTTGGAGGATCAACAAATGAGGAACTCATCAGAACGAACCCCCCAAGAAACTCAGGAATCAAGAACACTAGTGTCATTGTTGTGATAGCTTCATGTTTGGGAAATTTTACATAACTGTATATCTACTAAGTTGGTTATTTATTATATATATTAATTTCCATATTGCTAATGCTAAAAACAATCATAAACAAAAAAAGTCAACAACAAAAAAAAAAAAAAAACAATTGTGCCAACCAGAAGTGGTCAAGTTTGCATGGTCGAATATCCATCTTCCCACATCTTGACAAGAAGATTAGTAAGTTTGTTTAATTACAAGCAACCTTAAAAGTTATTAAAGAATATATTATTCTAATATATTTAGATTGTTGGACATGTCAACACGACGACCTAGCAGCCGATGTCTGCCATAGATAACTGGATAAACATGCATTGTCACGAGGAGACTTAGGTTAACCCTAAAACACAGTAGACTTTTGTAAGTATTTTTAATTTTCAATACTATCCTCTCTTATTTAAATTACTCCGTGTATTTATATCATGTGTTTACTATTATTTGTGTAGAATACGATGAAGCGTGAGAGAAAACCCAGATTGAAGCAGCCCAGTCTGCTTCCTACTCAACCGCACCTGCGCTTAACGAGGAGGGAATTTTGGAGCATATCCTAGGTAGGCATAGAAGACATAGGACTAGACTAGGCTTCATAGTCCCACAAAGGATTTATACTGGCATTGGTTCACCCTCTAACTTCTAGTCTGAAGGAACATTTTGACACTTGTTCATCCAAATATGGAAGATTTTCTACAATGTTCGACCGAGTACAACATGAATATGTACTAGAGATATAGGACATTGATGGAGCAATGATGGCATGGATGATGTTGCATATTTACGAGATTAGATTGTATTTTCTTCTTTGTTCAATATTTCGACACATTATGTTTGGTTTTTTTTAATTTTATTATTAGAACATGTATTATCAATTGTCTTTTTAAGTATCAAATTTTTATTTTCATTTTCATTATTCTAATTTGATTATTTCTATTTAAAATTAATCAATTATTAAAAAAATTAAAAAATTAATATAAAATATTAAAAATAGCAAAAAAGTATATTAAAAATTTGATGAAAAACTATTTGCAATTGTCATTGCAAAAAAGAAGAAACAAAAAAAATTATGCGACAACATTTTTGAAAAAGTCATAATAATGATACCACGTCAGCATCACTTCAATTTATTGCGACGACGTTATTTGAAATTGTCGTTGCTAAAAATGTTTGCCACGTCACACCAACAACAAAGTCGATGATATAATTGCGGCAATGTTTTTGCGACTATTTATCATCACAAATATAAATGTGACAACATAGTCACTGCAAAAAAATTATTTGTGACTAGTTTTTAGCGATGACTTATTGGTGACGATATGTCGTCGCAAAAAATTTGTTTGCAACAAATTTTTATCTTTTGCAATGACAAAAAGTCATCACAAAAGACCCTGTTTGTTGTAGTGATGGTGAAGTGTGACATATAGCAAAACTTTCATAATATTTTGTTAGACATGTATACTCTAAGGAGTAAAAAATATAATATGTTTTTAGAGACATTTTTATCAATAAAGAATTTATTTATTATTCATATACCAAATTGTTGTCCTCTTTATGTTCATCTTTGTTGAATGTATGCTAAGCAAACAAAAGTATGAGACTATCGATCTAAGCCTTTAGAATCAGGCATATAATGGACAGATTATGCGGAAAACATGATTCTAAAAGTGATGATTTAAATCATAAGATCCACAATCGAGGGAATAAAGTTGGACACTTTATTCAAGTAAAAATGGTTATGTTGTCTATATCCCTAACGCGAGATGGATGTCTTGGCCATCGGAGATGGACTCCGCGAATAGAAACATTGATGCATTAGATCAGGACATAAAGTGTAATTGATTTGAATTAATAATTTTATCTTGGCAAATCAATTTACTTTAGACAATTATATGTGTTGTATCTTAATCCTAAGATGAATAGTGAGCATGTTATCTTGACTTATGTCTTTTGATGTACCAAAGGGTGACATCTATAATTTATGTTGGTATGCATGCTGGTACATTAGAGACATGACTCTTGATAGCATAGTTCTATTATTCATAGATACGGAATCCATAGCTCCTCCTTAGGAGTCGATGATATTCTCTTATAGGCGTTATCCTCTAATTAAAATACTAGGGCACTCAACCATTTGGATACATAAGTGTAATTGAATTGTATACTATCTTTAGATGATAAGTTTTCTAAAGGTGAGATAATAAAACGTAAAAGAAAAATAATAAAAAAGGTAAGACAGAATTTATCGTTAAGCAGATTATAGATATCCTATGGGGATACGATACATTATGATATGTCATGAAGACTTAGCTATTCGGGCTTTGTAATGCTATATAGTTCGAGAGTGTAGCTCTAAGCTTTTAGTGGAGTAGCGTTAGAGTTGATAATTATGAAATACATATCTAGGATATTGGGTCAGAGGCTTGAACTATATAGGTCCATCAAGTCTTCTTTACTAGCTCATAAGAAATCTTGTAATGATACGACGTACTTTTTCAATAATCTGGTGCTTTATGTTAATTTATCAGATTGGCTAAAATTTGATAGGATCTAATAATTTATGTCGATTTATCGGTTGAATTAATTTTTATGTAAATTAATTTAAGATAAACTCGTTAAATTATCGAGAATATTTTTTCCTGAAGATTATCTAGATATTGTTGTTTTAATCAGACAACTTTTTTATTGGGTTATTTGAATTAAAACTGAGGCTTTATCCAAATAATCTCAGGTAAAAATAAAAGATTCACAGGGATCGTTTGTTGTAAGTTCGATAGGCTGGTCTTCAAGTTTGGCCTACCGATGGAGTTCGGCCTATCGATAGAGTAAGTTCGGTAGGCCGATTTGCTAGTTTGGCCTATCGATCGAACGATAATCGGATAACGCATTTTTATGCAATTTTATCATATATTGATCCAAATTTGAATTTTTGAGGCCTTATCTGATAAGGACCAACCATGGGGATGACCTCTATAAATAGAGAGTAAGACTCATGAATTATTTAGATCAGTTGAGGAATCAAGAGTAAGCACTCTATACTGTGAGTCTTTAAAACTCCCTAAAGAGCTATTGTTAACAAACCACAAACGGTAGATCTGGGTATTTCTCATATGGTTGGAAGAAGAGTCAATACGAAAGAGCTGTACGATGTGCGCCTACACACACTCTGATCGTGAATAGAGAATAGCAAAGAAGACTAGTTGGTTGAGGCTATTCTAGAACGTCTTTCTCTTCATTGATTGCAGGAGCTCTTCGGCATATAAGATTAGTAAGATCTGGTTAATTTATGCATATAGCATATCAAACTTGTGTTTTAGAAATACTCTAGCACAAAAATTTTTAAATTTCCGCCGCATACTATTTTTTCAACATGTTTTAAGAAAAACAAAAATTTGTATTGAGAGAACAATTATTATCATAACTATGCAATTTTTTTCATTTGCGAAATATGATCTAAAAAATTTGCTAAATTTCAATTCCACCATCATATAAATTTTGCCATGTAATATTGCAATCTTCGTGATCAATATCAATCGCTCGTGAAGGCCACCTCCATATCTATGCTTTCGTATAAAAAGTGTAAATATTTCAATTTTTATATCCAATATCTGAACATTAATAGTTAATACATTCGCTCTAACCAGCGTTTATTTTCCAAATATGGAGAGTACTGCCTTTAAATTCTCATAATGCAAGTCATGAAGTGCGATGTAGTCTAAGGTCCTTTTATATATTGATCTTAAAGTCGTTTAGAGCTCATTTGTGACCAACAACTCTCCATCTCGTTGGACAAAATTTTCTTAAGAGCTCAATATTTCATGGAGAAAAAAGAAAACATGCATGTTGACAAAGATGCAAAATTTTGGATTATTTATCTATTCTGCGTATATTATACATGTTGGTTTTGAAAACGATCTTCACGAAAAATAACACGAAATGTGGCTATAGAACGTATATGACAAAAATTTTCTTAAGACTTTTGTAAAATATACTATAAATTATATTAATTTAACGCTAAATAAATATATAAAACTTTGCCAGATGAAGAGGAGATTGTGCTTCTTCAAGAGCGTATGGACATTCTCAAAAGGGAAACTACTGTCTCCTTCGTCTGGTTCTCAGCATTAGATGGGCGAATAGGTGGGCGTAGAAGGAATAAAGGTTTCTAAGGATCATTCTTCTTACTTTAATTTTCTACGAATCTCAACACGTGAGCAAAGGAAGACAAGAAATGACGAATTTTTCTTCTCTCTCTTTCTCTCTCTACAAGCTTACATTAGGTAGTTTGGCAGATTTTTTATAACCTAACCAAGACTTTCAATTGTAAATTAAATGAATAGAGGAGTTTATAAATAACAAATGACCCAATTAATACTAGAAGTTTCTTTTATTTTAATTTAAATATCAAATATTTAATTAAAATAAAAGACATAAGTTTCTCATTCCCATACTGCTTGTACACATAGAAAGAATCCTTGTGCATGTGACGCCAATCTTTACATAGTGCAGGAAGGAATACTGCTTATTACCCAATCTCATTTGTTTCTAAATTTAACTTCTCTAATTTGAATTAAATCACATTTATCTAAAAATAGAAATTCTAAATACAGGAACTTGGTAATCAAGCTTTGGAGTGCATATGGAGAATATGTTGCACCGTACATAGTAGGTGGACCCCATTGTACGTCTTCCAAAAATAATTATTTATTATTAAATTATTTCATTATTTAATAGTTATAGATTAATGCATAATTAATTTATTTTGAAATATTTAGAATTCCATAAATTTAAATTAATAAATTAAACCAATAATTCTACTTTATCAAACAATATTTACAAGGATGGCGAAGGACTAATGGACCCATAATTTCAAGCTCCAATAAAAACAATATTTTAATTAAACCCTTTAATTAGTATATTTCTGTTTTATTAATTCCAATGTAACTTTACTAAATACTTGGAATTGCACTCTTTAAAGTAGATATAATTACTTATTTCTTAGAGTCGTCCATTTGATATAGTCATTATATATAAATTGATCCTTCATAAATAATTTTTTATTAGAGCTATGTAAAATTTGTTAACCTTTCCAATTACTTTTTTATCCTTGAATGTCATATCTAATGAATAATTAATTCACGCATATGATTCAAGATCTGAATCAATACTCGAGAGAATTATTTATATGTTTCTCGTTAGAGAAAGAATGAATTCCTTCTTGTCGTCTTAATACTCTCGGCTACTTACTTAACTAAGCCTCCAAAATACAAGGGATATGATTAGATTCTTGAATTCGTACTAATTAAATCAAAATCCATAATTCCATAAATAGGAATCTGGTAATAACTTAGTGTTAAGATCGTCTTTTATATGACTATCGATCGACGTGATTAGAACTTGTTATATTTAACAAAAATTATTAGTAGTTCATATTACATCATGTTTCAGTCCTATATAATTTCATTATGTACAGTACACTCATTTATTCACTTACTACATCAATGGTTCGGATAAGACCTTTTTTTTTAATGGAAATGATCTATACTGGTAACGTTCAATCAAAGATTACATACTTTAATTAAATAATTAATGATAATAATTGATTATATGTTACTGACCATTTTAATTATCACCTTTAAAAATTATCCTCTTGTATATAACACATATATAATATTAAAGACTACATTGATAATTATGGAATTTTAATAATATTCATAAATCATTCAAAATACATATACACAAATATAATGAAAAATTCACTTTATTTATTTATATGTGTTTTACGAAACATCACATGCTTTAAGGTATCTCCTAACAATACATATATCCAAAATTTGCTGTTAGTCATGTTTAATTCTCATACATCCATAAGGGTGTTTGTGCTAGTATCTTGGTTGATAACTCTTTAATTCAACCTTTTCATTAACGGTTTTTTAAACATATATCAAAATCTCAATATTGAAGCTATAGCAAAACTTTCAAAATATTTTAATAATATTAAAAATTAATATCATCATAATAATTACTATGTAATTATATAATAAAAATATGACATCATTATGATAATTACTTGATAGTTTTTCTATTTCTAATATACTATGAAAGCTTTACTAAATTTCAATTCAACCTTAGTAAGTTTACCCTTTATTTATATAATTTATGGTAAGCTCTAAGGGAGCACCATATTAAATCTTCTTATTATTTATGATCGATATCAAGTTTAGTGGTGAGCAAGGGTGTAATTTCTTCAGAGAATTGGTTCTGATTAATTAGTTATCGATGCTAAAACCTAAGATACAATAAAACTGAACATAAAACAAGGGTTTTAATTATTAACTAAATAACTAAATTAAAATAAATATAAGAAAATAAATAAATACAAAACAATAATAATAAAACTGATCAGAGGATCCATTCTCTACCAGTAAACAATAACTATGGAATTAATCACAAAAGTATTCTCAATTTTGTATCAAAACTACAAACCAAAGATAATAACTAGCTTTTTTTATCCGAATCTTTCCTTACTATGTCATTAAATAAAACAAGCTCTTTATTTAATCTATTACCATTAAATAACCTAAAACAAGCTTTATAGATTCAATTCAACATAAGCATTAAGATAAGAAGGATAAGTTAACTTAAGCAACAAACATACAAGCTCGGTTTATTTAATGTAGATTGTATTCTACATTGCAATCTAACAAAAGCCTCCCATAATTATAGGCCACAATTTGCTACTAATAATTAGAAAAAAAAAACGTGACAATTACAAATTAAGTATTTCAGCGTAGCAATAGATAATTCTCATGTCCTATTTAGTTGAGCACCCAAATAAAACAAAAAAATAATTATGAACAATAATTATAGAAGAACATAAACGATTTCAATTAGGAAATTAAAAAATAATTCTATAAAAAAATATCTAACCATGTCTAGGGTTTTGTAATCACCATCAACTGAAATAAAACTAAACTAAATAGATAGAAAAATAAAAGAAAGAAAAAAAAGAACTAGGCATTGAAGAATCTTTCATGTGAATGATACTCCTTGAGCCACAACCAAAGCCTCTCCCTCATCTCTCCTTTTGTTTAAGAATTTCTAAGAAAAAGGTGAAAATTTGTGCTTTCTTGTGTTCCAAACTATAGTATTTATAGGTTTTCATTATTGGGATGAAAATGGAAAGGTTTGAAGTCTTTTTAGGTTAAAAATTGGAATAAAACTCGCAAACAGGGACAAGGGCTCAAGAAACCAACACTGGGGTGCGCTTTTGGCTTTGTTGTTGCTCGTCTGTCTCTCCGGCCCTTGGCACTGGGGTGCCACTTTGTTGTCCCCTTTGCCTGGTCTCATCCGTGTTTCAGCTACAGAGCTCGAAATGTGTCCAAATCATAGTTTTTGACTTCAAAACACTCCTTGGTATCCAAAGCACCTACAAAACATAAAAACACAAAATAAAACACAAGAAACCAAAGAAATTAACGAAGTCAACATAAGGAAGATTGATAGAAAAATATATGAAATTAAATAGTTATCAATTTACTTTATTTTTAATAAAGAAAATTATTTATACTAGTAACTTATGCTGATATATACTTGTCTCACTTTACTCCCTAGCATCCACTTTTAGAGTGTAGCCACTCATAATATACAATTTAAAACCCTCTGTTAACGTATTGTTTATTTTCAGAGAAAATCTTACATGAAAAACGAGACCTTAGTGTTTTAAGTTGGATAAAATGGTATATATAAAGAAGAAGATCTAAAAAGAAATTATTTTAAATAAACAATAAAATCAAATTTTGACTTTGCATCACAAACTCTCTTATTTTTTTCAAATGATGTTTTTTCTTTTTAGAACTTTATTTTCTACTTTTTTTTTACCATGATCATACCTTTTAAAATGTTGAATTTTATTTGAAATATATAAGTTCTCAACAGAGGGGTCAAAATTGTATATTTAGAAACCTTAAAGTAGTTAGTTGTATAAAAGTGAATATCAGAGATCAACGTGAGATAAAAACATATCCTTAATAACCAATATTAAAAATAACGCTGAAGAAAACAAGTAAAATCCCCCAATTCAAAACTTGGGGACCAGTTCTTTAGAGGATCTAAAATTTTATTAGTTAAAATACATTTGACGGCCAAATTTCATCGAGAGTGCAGTAAATTGAAGGGGATGTGGATCAAAAACTTGTGAGCAACCTGTGGCGTTAAAAAAATTTAACATGGGGGTTATTTTAGAAAATGCATGTCTCGTTTATTTTGCGCGTGTCTCATACTTTAAACTTTTTGTTACAGTATTTTTTTTTTATAAAAATTTGAATTTTTATTCGAATCTATGAACTTAACAGGTCAGCAAATACCGAGAATTTTATCGTGAACAACGGATGTTCAAATTTTGAGATCTCCTGTGATTAACGATTTGAGGAGGTACTGGTTCGGGACTCTATTGAAGAATTTGCATAACACTTTTTGATATTTTAGGCGAATAACTGATTCTCATTTGTACTAGTCTTGCCATGTAACAGCACGAGTTAACTTGCCAGCAAAAATCCAGAGATTCAAAGTGAGTAAATTTATTAAAACATATATAGCCAAATAAATGTTAATTAGTTTTATGCTTAGTAATTTTATTGTTTTGCCCTTGCTTTAGACAAGTAGTGAGCTGAACTTTGTAATAACATGAAGGCCAGGTCCTAGCACATATATACGTACCCGGCTTCTTCTTCCTCTTTCAGTAAGAATAACAGAACGGCGTTTTAGCTTTTATCTTCCTTTTTCTGTGTAATTTCTCTGATATGGTATCAGAGCGAATCTTCATTTTGCTCTAGCCTCTCTGTTTCCTTCCTCTCATTCTCATGGCGAAAGTCGGAAATCGCACCGTCGTGGGAAGCTCTTCGTCCCCACCGATCGAGGATTTCAGTAGCCCTTTTTCCCTGCGCAATGGAGATCATCCAGGTGTCTCATTGGTTTCACATCCTTTCACCGGATCGAACTACAATACTTGGAGCCGAGCTATGCTCATGGCTCTCACGGCAAAAAACAAGGTCAGATTCGTCGATGGCTGCCTTCCTTGTCCTCCGACTGACGATCTTCTCTTTGCCGTCTAGATTCACTATTGTAGTATTGTAACTTCCTAGATCTTAAATTCTGTGAGTTGGGAGATTGTTGATAGTCTTTTATATATTAATAATGCATCTGATATGTGGAGAAATTTGTTTGACCGGTTTCGTCAAATCAATGGGCCTCGTATTTTTTAGATTAAAACCCAGTTGTTTGCTCTTACTCAAGGATCTGTAGATGTGAATAGTTATTATACTATGCTGAAAATTCTTTGGGTTGAATTGAAAAATTACCAACCCATTATGGTTTGTATTAGAGGGGGAATGAGGGCTTGAATTGATTATCAACAACAGGAAAATGAAATGCAATTTCTGGTTGGACTTAATGACTTTTATGCTCAAATGGGATCTCAAATTGTCATGATGGACCCCATTGCTACGACTTTTAAAGGTGTTCTCTCTGATTGTGCAAGAGGAACGACAATGCACTATCAATCATAGTGCTCATTCATCCTCTGATTGCATTACTTTGACTGATTCCAGCTCTTTAGTTTCAATTTCTTCGGTTTCAGCATCAAAGTTCACTCCTAAACCAAAGTGTGAGAGATCTCTTTCCACACGTTGTGGGCTTCAAGGGCACACCATTGACAAATGTTACAAGCTCCATGGCTACCCTCCTTGGCGTAAGTCGAAGGCAAAGCAGAATGATTCAAATGTTCAAGTGAATCAGAGTACTAGTACACTTGGTGAAGGAAGTGCCTCTGTGAGCTTATCTCTCAGTTCTCTCACTACAGCTCAATGTCAATGGCTGATTACACTCTTAAGCTCGCAAGTTCAAGGCCACTCTATTGGCTCTTAGGAGATTCAATAGCCAGGGCTGGGCCTACAGTTGCTAATTTCAATGGTATTTTATTCATTTTCTTCTGTCATTTTTAACACTCTATCTCTTCATCATCTTGGATTTTAGACACCGGCGCCATACATCATGTCTGTTGTTCCCTTTAAGTGTTTTTTCACACTCTGTTATTGCTACTAATTCGTTTGTTACTCTTCCAGATGTTTATTTCATGTCTATTAGTCGTATAGGTTCTGTGGTGCTATCTCCACTTCTCACTTTACACAATGTTTTATATGTTCCTCATTTCCACTTCAATTTACTCTCTGTTAGTGCCTTCATCCACAGCCATAACTACTCCGTTAACTTCTTGGTCGATTCTTGTTTTATCCAGGACCCTTCACAGGCCAAAATGATTGGGATGGGTAGAAGACATGGCAACCTCTATGTTCTGGACCTCAACAGTTTTGTAACTAATGCTTCTAGTTTTTCATTTGCTTGTAATACTGCTTCTTTAACTCAAAATGATCTTTGGCATTTTCATATGGGCCATCCTTCTTATGTAAAGCTTTATACGATGTGAAATGAATTGAGAATTAAAGATTGTTCCAACAATTTTGTTCCTTGTTCCATTTGTCCCTTGGCTAAGCAGAAGCGTTTGCTATTTATTTCAAACAATTTTTTGTCTGATTCACCTTTTCAATTAATTCATATAGACATACAGGGTCACTTTTACACGCTCACCAATCAAGGCCATAGATATTTTTTTGCCATGTGGATGATAGCACTCGGTTTACTTGGGTCTATTTACAACGTGCTAAATCAGATATGGAAACTGTTTTTAATGAATTTTACTTACTAATTCAAACCCAATTTAGTGTGAAAATCAAATCATTTCATTCAGGTAACGCTCCAGAACTGGCATTTTTGATTTCTTCCATACAAAAGGAGTCTTTTTGTTTCATTCGTGTATCGATAGACTTGAACAAAATTCTGTTGTTGAAAGAAAACACCATCATATACGTAATGTAGCACGAGCCTTGCACTTCTAGTCCCATATTCTTTTATCTAATTGGTGATTGTGTTCTCACCTCAGTTTATCTGATAAATAGAACTCCCTTACCCTTGTTGTCTAACATGACACCATTTGAACTCCTTTGGCACAAAAGTCCCTCTTATTCACACCTTCTTGTTTTTGGCAGCCTCTGTTGTGGCTTAAGCTTAGATAGACATCACACAAAGTTTTCTTCTTGTGCCACTGCTGTTTTGTTGGGGTGTCCTCCAGGATACAACCGGTACAAGTTACTTGACTTTACTACAAGCTGAATCTTCATATCTTGTGATGTAGTATTTCATTCATGAGTCCATATTTCCCTTCAAAATCTAGTCACTTACTCCTTCAGACATTTTCATGGACCGTGTTCTTCCGTTTACTTTACCATCATAATCAGTTCCTTCTGAGTCTTCTACTTCCCTTTCTCCATCTGTTACTTCTCGTCGAACTCGAGTCACAAAACCACCCCTATATTTAGCAAATTATCACTGTTATCTTGTTTCCAAGTCATCTCACTTTACTGCACATCCCTTGTCCCAAGTTCTCAGTTATAATCGTTTGTCTGATGCACATCGTCATTTCATTAGTGCTATCACTTCAAACACTGAACCAGCAACTTACTCTCAAGCTGTTGTTTTTGGGGAATGGAAAGAAACAATGGCTGCAAAATTGCAAGCCTTAGAACGTAAGGGTACTTGGTCATTGACAACTTTACCCCTTGGCAAAACACCCCGTTGGCTGCAAATAGGTGTACAAAATCAAATACAAGGTTGATGGGTCTGTTGAACATTACAAGGCTTGCTTGTTGCAAAGAGGTATACTCAGCAAGAAGGGATTGACTATTTGGACACATTTTCTCCCGTTGCAAAGTTAGTAACAGCCAAGACTTTGCTTGCCTTAGCCGCGACTCATATGGTTGGCACCTTACGTAACTGGATATGAATAATGCATTTTTACATGGCGATTTGATAGAAGAGGTTTACATGACCTTGTTGCCACCAGGATTCAACTATGAGGGGGAGATTCTACCTCCTAATACTGTGTGTCGGCTTCACAAATCACTTGATGGCTTGAAGCAAGTTTCTAGGCAATGATTCTCAAAATTTTCCGAAGTTCTTAATGAGATGGGATTCAAACAGTCTGCAGTTAATAATTCCCTTTTTATTCAGATTGTTAGTGTATCCTTTGTTGTCTTACTTGTTTATGTTGCTGATATTATGATAGCCAACAACGATCAAAAGCTTGTGGATAAATTGAAGACTCTCTTGACATTACTTTCAAGTTGAGAGATCTTGGACCCCTGAAGTATTTTCTGGGGCTGAAATTTGCTAGATCAGACCAAGGGATTTTGTTTTGCCAACGCCACTATGCTCTAGAACTTTTGTCAGATGCTGGGCTTCTTGGATGCAAGCCTCGGAAAACAGCAATAGACCCCAATGTTAAATTGTCACAGGATGATGAAGACATGTTGCATGATCTACCTCTTCATAGGTGCCTGATCGGGAAGCTTCTTTACCTGCCTATAACGTGGCCAGACTTGTCTTACTCCGTGAATCGATTAAGTGAATTTTTGGCTAAATCACGAGCCCCCCTTCATACGCAAGCAGCTTGTCATGTTCCCCAGCATTTGAAGAGGTACTGTTGCACAGGGCCCCTTCTTTTCTGCCTCTTCCGCAATAAAACTCAAAGCTTTTGCTGATTCAGATTGGGCAGCATGTCCCAACAGTCGAAGAAGCATTAGTGGTTTTTGTGTGTTCATTGGAGACTCCTTGGTGTCTTGGAAGTCAAAGAAGTAACAAACAATTTCTCGATCTTCTGCTAAAGCTGAGTATAGATCCATGGCCAATGCCACTTGTGAAATAGTGTCACTTCTTTTGTTGCACAAAGTTCTATACATCAATAATCAGTCTCCAGCTCTCCTGTTTTGGGATAATTAAGCAGCTCTTCATATTGCTGCTCATGCAGATTTACATGAAAGTGCTAAACACATCGAGATTGACTGCCATCTTATGAGAGAGAAGCTACAGAGTGGAATCTTGAAGACTCTACATGTTCCTTCTCAATACCAAGTGGCGGACATCTTGACCAAACCTCTCTATCCTACATCATTCTTGGCATTGCTTAGCAAGATAGAAATTCACAACGTTCATTGTCCATCTTGACGGGGAGTATTAGAGCATATATAGCTAAATAAATGTGAATTAGTTTTATTCTTAATAGTTGTACTGTTTTGCCCTTGTTTTGTCAAGTAGCGAGCTGGAAGTTTGCTATAACGACAAGGCCAGGTCCCAACTCATATATACATACCGAGCTTCTTCTTCCTTTTTTGGTAAGAATAGCACAATGGCAACATTTATCTTCCTTTTTTCTGTAATTTCTGTGATAAAGTTCAATTGTTTCAATTGTAGCTCTCATCATAGCTAATACACTGAAAAATTATTAAGCCATGAAGTTTGAAGATTAAGAGCGTTTGGCAACTAAATTGAACTAAAAATTGGTTTAAAAATTGGTTCAAAAACTGTAGTATATAAAAGCTTTATACTATAGCACTATAACATATGAGAGCTTTACAGTGTTATTCATGGGCTGTTTGAAATGACGATTACTGTTAGTTACAATTGTAAACAGTATAAAGCTCTCACATACTATAGTAAAAACTGTGTATAGCTTTCACATACTATAGTTCCTAAACTAAAACTGTTGATTCCAATGTATCAGTTTGCCAAAAACTCTAACGTCAATTTTCAAGTGAAAGAAACGTCAATTGCCCAGTGAGACATTATCGCGGCAACGAGAGCGCTTAAATGAGCATGGCAAGGTATGCTCTCTATTTAAAAACCGCCGTACTCGAGAACAGTAAGAGACAGTGCTTTACACACTAACAAAAATAACTAAAAGACGCCTCACAGGTCACTCCATCAGAAAAACATGTCGTGTGTTTGAAATAACTAAACGACATTGCGTTAATGCTTTCACCACCACACGTACTTATTATGTACCTTTTGCTAGTCGTTACCCACCCCGATCACTGTATCACGCCATGTGACTGTTTTTTCTTTTATAAAAAAAAGCACTAGAGAAATTTAAAATATAAACATATATATACATTCATATATATATATATATATATATATGTCAAAAAGTTAGGAGATTTGTTTTTTGATTTGTTTTCCTAATTTTTAGTTTTCCTTATTTATTGGAATCTGATTTCCAGGTCAATAGGATTAGCAGAATATTAGGGAGTAAATTAAGGAGTCAGGATTAGCAGAAAATTAAGGAGTCAATTAAGGGTGTGTTGCTATCCTAATCATATATAATCCTGTATGATAAACATTTTGTATGCAGAACAAAATATGAAAAAAATTTAGTCTTTTTCCAGAAAAACTTTCATGGCATCAGAGCCTAGGTTCTAGTTTTTTGCTCTCCCCAAAAAATCTGTTTCCCTGATTTCTAAAAGATGGCGTCAACTCCTTCACAACAAAAGACCTTCTCCGAAGTCACCTCTGGCACCTCTTCCACACCAACGACAATGGCAACAAGCAGTATTGACCAGGTTGCGGCTAATTCCTCCTTACAAATAACCTTTCGCAAATTAAACAGGAAGAATTATTTGGAATGGTCCCAATCTGTCAAACTTGCTGTAGATGGCAGAGGAAAATTGGGATACCTGACTGGTGAAGCAAAAAAACCGAACGAAATGATCCTATGTTCCGAGTATGGCGGTCTGAGAATTCTCTAGTTATGGTTTGGCTTCTTAATTCAATGGAGACAACCATCGCCAAACCAAATATGTTTTTACCATCCACAAAGGACATTTGGGAGGCAGTCCAGGAAACTTATTCAGACCTGGAAAATTCAAACTAGATTTTTGAATTAAAAACCAAGCTTTGGCAATCCAAACAAGGAGATCGCGAGGTTACTGTTTACTACAACGAGATGGTAACCTTATGGTAGGAATTGGATCAATGTTATGATGATGTTTGGGAGAACGCTAATGACAAAGCAAGATACGCTAAACGCGAAGAGAATGATCGGGTTTTTATGTTTCTGGCTAGTGTTAATCAGGCTCTTGATGAAGTCAAAGGAAGGATTCTTGGTCGCAAGCCTCTACCACCAATCCGCGAGGTCTTCTCTAAAGTGAGACAAGAAGAAGCAAGGAAGAGCATTATGTCAAGGGGCTCGACATCTGCTGCAAATATTGAACTTGAAAAATCTGCCCTGGCAACACAAAGTGTAGAAAGGGAGAAAGAAAGGCGAGGGAAACCATGGTGCGACCACTGTAAAAAACCATGGCATACAAGGGAGACATGCTGGAAATTACATGGAAAACCAACAAATTGGAAGAAGAAACTAGAAGGACGAGCTCTCCAAACCACAACCGATGATTCAAAAGAGCAAGCTGTCAACTCAGAGGCATCTCCTTTCACAAAGGATCAGCTAGAGCACCTATACAAACTTTTGGAATCTCCATAATTCTCAATAAATCCTTCCAGTTCTGTAGCCCACCAAGGTAGTTCTTTAAGCATTGCCTTTTCTAGTATCAAAATAGATTCCCAAAACACCTGGATTATTGACTCTGGTGCAACTGACCACATGACAAGTTATTCTCAATTATTCTTATCCTATAGTCCATGTGCAGGGAATAGAAAAATCAGAATTGCCGATGGATCTTTTTCGGCAATAGCAGGAGTTGGTTCAATAAAAATTTCACCTTTCTTAACTCTCCATAATGTTCTTCATGTCCCTAAGTTGTCTTGTAATCTGTTGTCCATAAGTAAACTCACCGCTGATCAAAAATGTCGAGCTAATTTTTATCCATCATTTTGTGAATTTTAGGAAATAGTATCGGGGAAGATGATTGGCAATGCTAGGGAATATGGAGGCCTTTATTTCCTTGAAGTTGGATCAACAGCAAGTAATAATGTTCAAAATATTTGTTTTAAGTCTATCTTTGACTCACATGATCAAGAAATTTTATTATGGCATTACAGATTAGGACATTCGAATTTTTTTATATTTGAAAAGATTGTTTCCAAGTTTGTTCAGAAATAAAAATCCATCATTATTTCAATGTGAAATTTGTGCCTTGGCAAAACTACATCATTCTACCTATCCTCCTTGTCCATATCAACCAACTAAACCTTTCTCTCTTATACATAGTGATATGTGGGGGCCATCAAGGACTCCTACACTTTCAGGAAAAAAATGGTTTGTTACATTCATTGATGATCACAGTAGGGTAAGTTGG
>CAMOHE010054697.1:0-10166 GCA_946598075.1 Artocarpus hirsutus | reverse complement strand
CTTGCGGGGCCTCTAGACTTATGGCTCTTATTGGTAGACCATCCCCGTATCTTGGTACTCGAGAAGGAAATAAGAACCTCTTAAGGGAGGTTTGAGGTTCAAACCTAAGGGACGCGAAAGAAAACCCTAAGGGGCCAGAGGGCCCCAGAGGGGACAGTACGGATGAGTGGGTGGCACAGGGATGGTCTACCAATAAAAGCCATAAGTCTGGGGGCCCCGCAAGGTGGGTCCTATGGAGGCTTGAGGGAGTACGCCTGGGCCAGACACCACATCTTGAGATAGAAGTATCAATAATGTCATATGGTTTTGGATGATTTCATAAGAATGGAATTTATTTTTATATGACTGTATGACATGAACACACCAGGAACTGAGCACATCGAGACTATGGCGATGTCATCTAAAATGAGGTTTAAGTAAGCAAGTCAAGTAAGTACATTCTCACCTGTAACATGATAAAAGTTTATGAAAAGGTTTTGAGAACATGCTTTATGATGATTCTTAAGTTTGTTTTTACATATGGTTTTTCTTATGAAAACTCTTGTTACAACAAAAAGGTTTAATGAATGCTTCAATGATGAGGTATGTTAAAAGTATATCTATATATATGTATCACTTAATTAATTGTTGCACACCCTATGTTTATGTTTATGATGTCTCAAAGGTTGGACTTGTCATGTTTGGTTTGGGATTAGCTATCCTTCTCCTCTCATGATAGTGCGCCTATGATGATGATGTTTATGGTGCAACACTTGGACCCCCAAAAATAAAATGAATGAAGTTTTTAATATGAATAATGATAATGAAAGATATATTTTATATGAAATTATGCCAAGTGCACTATTATGTTAATGACGATTATGATTATGATGTTTCATAAAGGTGTTCATTAAATGTTTTATGTTGTGAGATAGAAAAGTGTATTTACTAATCTTATGCTTCCTTAGTTTTTATATCATGTTGTAGACAAAGGTAAAAGGCATATGGAATAGGTGGAGGATGGAGGCGGACGTGTGCGCTAGAAGTGTTGGATTGGAAATGGAATCACGCCAAAAAAAAAGTTAATTTCTTGAACCATGATTTTATTATTAATTTTATTTTTAATTTCCACACTATTAAGTAAAAAGTTTTGTTTTACATTTATTTTGATTTTGCAGAAGTTCGGTCTACCAAACTGTTTAAACAGATTTTAAAGTTTGTTTTGTAATTTTATTTGAATTACGGTTTTGTTAATTTGGCATTGATAAACTATGAAAAAAAAAGGAATTGAAATATTTAGAATATTTTAAATTTTTTTTCTATGCATGGATCCTGCGATATCTTTATCAAATTGTGTTTAAATTTAAATAGTTTATCTTATAAATAATGATAACAAGGATGAAACTAATGATTATTGTGACGTCCGTAAGGGGGTGTTACAAAAGCAATCATTTTGTTCTTCCTATCTCGAAAGATTTGGATACCCAGACCATAATTAGCTTCACCCAAGCCCTTCATGTCAAATGCTTAGTCAAGCATAATTTGATTGATGACAATGCCCCAATGTCATTACCAACAAGCAAAATGTCTTGTACATAGAATAGTAGAAAAACCAACTTCTAATCCTTAATGTGTGTGTAAACGCATTGTTCAAACCTATTATTCTTAATCACTTGATCAAATCTTATGTTCCAAGAACGAGAAGCTTGTTTAAGTCTATAAATATACTTTAGCAGCTAACGGACTTTATTCTCTTAACCCTTAGCTTTGAACCCATTTGGCTATACCACATATATAGTCTCATCAAGATGGCCATTTAGAAAGGCCGTCTTGATATCTGTTTACCAAGTCTCGTAATCGAGAGTGATAGCAATAGACAAGAGAATGCGAATAGACTTAAGCATGGCTATAGGCGAAAAGGTTTCCTCATAATCGATTCCTTCCTTTTATGTGTATCCCTTTGCTAGCAGTCTAGCCTTACAGGTTTTGACTTTTCCATTTGCTTATTTTTTTCTCTTGTAGACCCACTTACATCTTATGGGTTTTACTCTTTTGGGAAGGTCCACAAGCTCCTAGACTTTATTAGTCTTTATAAACTTCATCTCAGTGTTCATAGCTTATGTCCAGAGCTTTGAATCAATATTCTTCATAGCTTCATTGTAAGTGCAAGGATCCTTATCATGTTTAATTGGTTCAACCAAGTAAGCTTCACCATTGAACATATACCTTTTAGGTTAACAACCGATCCTCCCATTATGTCGAATTTCCCTAGGTTGTTGTTCAATCGGTTTTCTACATCGATTGGATTGGTTTCAACTAGAACCCTAAAGTAATTGAATCACTCGATAACTCCTCGAGTACTATTCTACTATGAGGCTTAAAGTCATTCATATAACTTTCCTCAACAAAAGTTGCATTCGTTGAAACTACGACTTTATTTTCTTTTGGGTTATAAAAATAACTTCTTTAGTCCCTTTTGGATATCCTACAAATACATGCACTTTCGAACATATTTCCAACTTATTCGCTTCCTTGTCTAGGACATGAGCTGGATATCCCCATATGCGAATATGGTTTGAGGATGTCTTCCTACCCATCCACAACTCCTGAAGAGTTTTAGAAACAGATTTTTAAGGCACACTGTTTAAAGGATAGCATGCGGTTTGTAATGCATATCCCCAAAAGGGTAAAGGCAATGTCAAATAACTCATCATGGATCTAGCCATGTCCAACAAAGTCCTATTTCTTCTCTCAGCCACATCATTTTGTTTGGAGTGCCTGGTGTAGTCAAATGAGATAAAATCCTATTCTTTAATGGGTGTCCTAAGAGCTCATCAGAGAGGTATTCACCACCTTGATTGAATCAAAGCACCTTCATGAGTTTACCTAATTGCTTTTTCACTTTAACTTGAAACTCCCTGAACTTGTTAAAAGTTTTGCTCTTATGATGCATTAGGTAAACATACCCACATATTGAGTAATTATCAATAAAAAAGACAAATACTTATATCCTCTTCACTCCTTAATGTTCATAGGACCAAAAACATCACTATATATAAGTTCTAGAACCTCTTCAACTCGATTGTCTTTAGACCTGAATGGTCTTTTAGTTATTTTGCCCTCCAAATAAGATAGATATTTTGGTATAGATTCTAACTCTAAAGGACTTAAAGGTCCATCCTTGACCAACTTTTGAATCCTATTTAGGCTAATATGACCTAATCACAAGTGCCAAAGATAGGTCTTATTAGAGTGAGAAGTTTTAAGTCTTTTAGAGTTATCATTAATCTCAGTGCTAAGCAGTGCATCCATCTTAGATTTGATAAAATATAGATTTTTTTGCAGCCATATATTACAGATAAAAGATTTGTTTTTACAGATTATAACTTTATTATTAAAAGAAACTAAATAAGAGTCTTTAAATAAAGAAGCAACTAAAATTAAATTCCTTTTAAGTTTAGAAACACGAAAACAATCTCTTAAAACTAAGCACCTATACTATCAAAATAAAGATGGATGTCTCCCACTACTTCTGCCAACACTAAGGATTCATCACCCATCCGAAGCATAAAGTGCTAATGTAGCAGACTTCTTTTTTCCTTGGAACCCTACAAAGAAACACAAACATGATTAGTCGCTCTAGAATCTATAACCCAAGTGTCACTTGATTCTTCTACTAAACAAGTCTCAATAAAGCTAAGTTTGTGCATTTGCACTTACCTCTTTTACATTGAATGTCCTTGCAATTTTTCTTAATGTGCTTGACCTTCTTGTAGAAAAAGCACTTTAGCTTCTTCAGGTTCCTCTTATTTTTCTTCTTATCTTTGCCTTTTGCTAGAATAGAAGACTTTCCATTCTTAGATTTTTGCTTCTTTCCATTCCTAGAGTTGGAGTTGGAACCAGATGCAACTACCAAGTTCGCTTTGCCACTAGCTGGTGCTTCCCTTATCAGATTCTCAAACTCCTGTAATTGATTCATCAACTTCGTTAAAGTCACATCTTGTCTAGCGCCTAAATTATATAAACCTCTAAATAGGATGAACTCCTTAGAAAGAGTCTTAAAGACCATAGTCATATGTGATTTAGCATCAATGTTGGCCCCATTGGTTTAAGCCTAAATAAGGTAACCCATGACCAACATCACATGCTCCTTCACAGGAGTCTCTGGTCTTTGCTTCCAGTTAAGAAGCTTTCGATGAGCCCATTGTTGCTTCATCAAGGCTTGGCCTCCAAACTTGTCCTCAAGATTATCCATGATTTGCTTAGCAGTCTCATGATCTTCATGTTGAGCTTGTAGAATATAGTAGTGGGCCTAATCACCAGCATCCTTCTAGTGATCACACACTTGGATTTGTTCATTAGTGGATTATCATGTCCTAGAGTACGGGAGGTGACGTGGTGGGTTAATTAAGTTAATCAGATAGAATTTTAATTAAAACATAAGTTTAAGAATTTAATTAATTACGAAATAGTGATAATTTAAAAGTTTTTTTAAACAAATATTTATAATAATTAAACAATTAAGAGTAACAAGGTAAACAATTAGAAAATAATAATAAAGAAAGAAAATAAATACGAGTTGGGTCTCACCGGCCTATAATTTATGCACACACATAGTATCGACAATATTAAATTACAACCACAGTCCAAGATAAAGTAAAGTAATACATGCCTTGATTTTACAATTAAAATAATCTACTTGGCTCTTCTACTGCTCATAGGTTCAGTCAACAGACTCTTCTCCAATCCTTAGCTGTATTCCGCCTAAGGGGGAAAAGGTTTTAAAAACAAATAAAAAGTGAGCGAAAGGCTCATTAAGACTATACTTTTAAAAACAGATAATTAATTCAAATACAAATTTATCCTTTAAGGAAATAAATAAAAAACAAAGTTAAATAAATAAATACATTTAAATAAATCTTATTGAAAACAATTTGTCCAGAAAGTACCTTTTATCTTTCTTGGGCAAAACATATATATAACACCACCGTAGTGGCCCAGCTAGGTTTCGAGACTTGGCCTCAAGGTCGCATGCTACACGACCCAATCTTTGATATGGCATCATGCCCATATATGTATTTATATTATTATTTTAAACCCATTTACCAAGTATTTGCATTTACATTCATTATGAGGTTTATTATGAAAATCACCTTGATCAACCGTTTATGAAAACAATCAATAGAAATTCTTTTGGGGCCAAAATCATTTTAAAACTAGGCTATCAAGGAAGGGGTAGAAGTCCTACCTCAATACTCATACCGGTGTCCCACACCGCAATCTTGATTTGCTATACGTTAGCTCCACGGAACCACGAACAACCTTAAATAGAAATTAGGTCTATCAGTATCTAGCTCGAGATAGCCTATGTTACTAAACTACCTCATGGTGTCCTAGTGTGCCATTTAAGTTTATAAAATCACACCGTAATGTTAAAATCTCAATCAAGGTTCAAAACGATGAAATCAGGTGAAAAACGACAAATTCTCACTATGCTGGGTCGGCTTACTGGTCTCCTTAGTTTGGCCTGCCGACAAAAAAGGTCTGGCCTATCAAAATTTTCTAGGTTCGGCCTACCGATCATATGAATTTGGCATGCCAAACTTATGAATCTGGCCTGCCAAACATAAAGTTCGATCTACCGAACTAGAAAATTCTAGAATTTCTCAAGCACAGGTTTCGGCTTACTCGAGCCCAATTCCTCATTTCAACCTATTTTCCTCAGCTTTTAGGCATAGAAGATATTTATAGATGATGGAAAAACATCATAAGACACTTTTAAACTAATCTAAACAAGATTTGCACATAAAAATTCAAGAAAACCCAAAAATAGGAAAAATAGAGAAAAATGGGAAAATCTTGATTTGAATTCGTTTTTCTTCAAGCTAAGCCTGGATTTTAGTTATTCTGGGTTCTATTAACTTAGATTAAAGGTTTCCTAAGTTTAAATAAGCTTAGATTTCCAAAATACAAAGAAAATAGAAAAATTTAGAAAAGTTTTGAAATTTGAAAACTAATATCGAATCGAAGCTTTAAATCGAGTTTATAACTGTATAAACATATTCTTGAGCTTCCAATCCCCAAAATACCAAAGCTTGGGCTTGATTTTGAAATCAAAATTTAAGAGGAAAGGGAGAAAGAGAGAGAGACAGTGAGAGAGAGAGGGATAAGTGAGAGAGAGAGAGTGAAGCGAGAGAGTGAGGAGAGAAAGAGAGAGGGAGAGTATAAATAGAGAGAGAAATGGGCGGATTTATTGTGTAGAAACCATGTGCTGCCTACAGTTTTGTAAAACAGGATATGTTTGACATTTGATAAATTATTTTGTTTCCAATGTGTAAATAGAGAGGAGAGAGTGAGGAGAGAAAGAGAAACACGACAAATTATATTTATACTTGCGAGAGAGTGAGGAGAGAAAAAGAGAGGGAGAGTATAAATAGAGAGAGAAATGAGTGGTTTTACTGTGTAGAAATCGTGTGCCGCCCACAGTTTTGTAAAACAAGATTTGTTTGATATTTGACAAATTATTTTTTTTCCAATGTTTGACATTTGACACATTTGACAAATTAAAAAATCATTAAAATAATAAAAAATAACATTAATTTTAGAAATTTCACAAAATACCCAAATTAAGTTCAAAACATTCATTATGGCACACTAATTCATCATTTTACACACTAATAACATTTCATTAATTTTGGAGCATTACATGGATTCCCCAGTAGGCATAGGAGGACACGGTGTTGTTAGTACAAATTTTAGTTTCTCAAAAGATGGGACGATATTTAGGTTTCATTTCCAATCAGTATAGTTCTTGCCAGTTAATGTGTTTTTATCATGTATCGAAGATAATACAATTTTAGACATTTTAATATACAATAAATAATTATATACTAAACATAAGTAAACATACAACAATAATTTAGTAAGATAACACAAACAAGCAAGCATACAACATTTCTATATGTCAAAACCTTGAAAAAATCACAACCATTCAATGATAATCCCTAACTTAGAATTTAATAACCTGCCTAGGGGAGATTTCCTAAATTTAATTAGGAACACAGATCCCCTCTGATTAGTATATACTATCCAAGACTCATCTGATATAGTACATACTAATAATCGTTTTCTTTGGCCATTAACTTAATTAATAGGGCTCCTAAGGAGGTTAATAATAAAATTATTCTTGAGTGCATAACCATCATTACAATTACTTTATCTATGATTTATAATCAACAGCTAGGGGTAAACAATGATAAATCATGCTAAAGCAAATTATCCTTTTGAAGATCTAACTCGGTACATGATGCAATTCCTTCATAGGGGTCGAAACCACCATGTGTTACGTATGGACCAACGATCGAAATCTTAGGTCCTCTCTTCGAACCTTCTCGCACTCAATATTTTAAATATCAAGGTTTTATGTTAACATGCATCAACAATTTTAATAAGCGACACTCCCAATTCTACATTGTATGTTATCAACATACATAGTAAAACATATTATAATGCAAACAAGCAACGCAACAAGCAAACCTACAAGCAATATAATAAACATCTGTAATATCATGGTTCTATCCTAGAGAAAAGAAAATAAAGATTACAAATGATCAATCGAAACATATATCGGTTTTTCATGTGGCGTCTGTCTTGAATTTTCAATCTTATATAGATCAAAAATTTATTTTTCTAGTTATCATAGAATTAGATGTTTCTCAAAATTGTCTCAAAAATAAAAAATAAAACCTACACTGGAAAAACTCACTATTTAAAAAAAAGGTTTTGCTTGAGATTGGCCTATTGGTCTATGACCATAAGCCTACGGGTTCCAGGAAACCGACTTGCTGGCGCAGCGTAGCCAGCCTACCGCACGACACTAAACCAAGATTTTTCCAACTTTTTACAAAAACAATTTTAAGCAGTTTTTTTAATTTTATTTTCAGCAATTAAAAAACATAAATATTTATAAACAGAAAAAAACATAGAATTGTAATCATCTCCATCTTTTCGTTGAATAATTATTTTAATAAAAAATTTACAAACCATAATAAATCTTAGACGGTAGGGGTAAAAAGCGGGCGGTTTGACGGTTTTTGGGTGGGTGTAGTGCAGCTTTTTGGGATGGTGGGTTGGCGTTTAACTAACCCGCAAACCGCCCACCACATGGCGGGTGGTTTCGGTTTGGTTTTGGGTGGTTGCGGGTGGGTGTGGGTGGGTTGAGGCGGTTTAAACCTATGCTATTGCCTAATGTAATTTTTTGGACCTTTTTTTTTTAAAAGTGAAGTAAATTTTTTAAAAAATATAAGATGATAATACATAACGCATTCCCAATAACATGCAAGTTTGATGCCTAAAGACAGTGACCATATTCAAAAGTAAAAATTAAGAAACATAATCATTCACTGTAACAAGAAACGTTAACTACAGATGAAGTGATGAACAAAGTCAAGAGTCCATAAAAATTAAAGCCTATCCACTAGGTTCGAAAATAATAGAATGCTACAAATAAAATAATGAACAAAGTCAAGTGTTCTTTTTCTTTTTAGGGTCTTTCTCTACTAACTTACTTGATTTGAATTTTGATCACTTCACAAAATAATCAGAGAATTTCCAGTATCCAATATGTCAAGAGGCAGCCGAGCTTGTGCTTGGAGTGTTGGATTGTTCAATCATCTCTAAAATAAGAACAAAATCAAATAAATGATAAGTTTTAAAGAATAAGCAGAATTATAATGAATTTAAAAATTATACAATTACCTATTTCAAGATTCTCAAAAGTCTTAAGAACCTCCTGCTCGTCCATATACTCCATCACAATGATTGGTTGATGAGACTCGCTTAACCAATTCTTCAAGCAAATCAATGCCTCTACTGTCTTAGGACTTAGCGAGCTCCTAAAAGGATCAAGTATGCGGCCTCTAATAGAAAATGGAGCCTCAGATGCAATAGTTGTCACTGGAACAGCAAGTACATCACAGGCAACACGAGACAAAACTTTGTATTTCACAGAATTCACCATCCACCACTTCAAAATGTCAAAATCATCAACATTAGTTGTGTCTATATCCTTAGGAGGCTCGTTCAAGTACCTGTCTACCTCATTCTTTATTTTACCGCTGTCTTGATTACACCGTTGTTGCATAAAACTATCATGCCTACTAAATTTAGTAGCTTTAGTAAACATAAAAGATGACGACAATGAAGTTTGCTTGACAATTTCTACTTGACTTGAAGCTTGAGCTTGAGGTTCTATTGGCTGTGGCAATACACCGAACTCTTTCTCATTATAATACTTAAACATCTTCCTCAAATCATCTTCAACATTGTTTATTATGGACTTACATGTCCTTGAGTCATGAAAAGCACTCAAGCAATGATGTAAATACTCAAGCTTCTATCAAGGATCAAGGATGGTGGCAAGCAACAAACATCCATTACTCTCCTCCACTTTCCCCTAATATTTTTCATATTTGAGTCTCATATTAGAAGCCATTAATGCGAACAAAGAATTCTTAGAAGCCTCATCGCTCAAATCATACAAATGCTCTTGAATTTGACAAATATCCCGAAAATATTTATTACAAGTGACGTAAGTGGAACCACTAAACCTCAAAGTGATCTCATAAAAAATAGCTAAATATTGCTCAAAGATTTTTGCATTTTCCCAATCAAGTTCATCCGATGGCCTGTCCCTTTTTTTGCCATCCCTTTCAATCTCTTCAAAATATTTGAAATAATTTTGATCGCCATCCAACCTTTCAAATGCCTTTTGAAACTTCAAGGCTTGGTTTAGCAACAAATATGTAGAGTTCCATCTAGTAGTGACATCTAAGCAGAAAAGTCCTTTACAAGGGATCCCCTCCATTCTCACACACTCCTTAAACGTCAATAGTCTTGCCGTCGATGACCGCACATATCTTACAGCATTTCGAATACTGTTTATCGACGCTTGTTTTTCTTTCAAACCATCCTTGACAATCAAATTGATAATGTGAGCACAACACCTCATGTGTAAGAACTTACCATCAAGTACTAGCCCTTCCTTTTTCTCTTCAAATTTCTTCTTCAAGTATTTAATGGCCTTGTCATTGCTAGAAGCATTGTCAACTGTCACTGACAAAATTTTATGGATACACCACTAATTAAACAAGCTTCAATTGTCTTAGCAATAGTGTCTCCATGATGAT